>JAVSCE010013716.1:0-107746 GCA_032199065.1 Smutsia gigantea
CAGATTAGCTGAGGAGTTTCAAAGAAAGGAAGAATACATGAAATTGGATCATTTAGTGCTAGAAAAAATTAGCAGATATTTGGCTGAAAACAGTAAAGGAAGAGGAAATGACAAACAGCAAAGAAAGAAAGAAGAAAGGGGAAGGACTATAATGCCCTACTTCAATATTTCTTCTCATAATATCTCAACAAATGTTGTATTTTACTCCCTAAATATTTAGGGCATTCTGTAAATTACCCCACTCTCTCTACCAGAGCTAAAGACTCTGAGACTGAACTGGTAAAAATGGGATGAGGGCCTAGATGTTGTGACGGGCCCAGCAGAGTTTCACACTGGGTCACTATACAATAAAGGGTTCTTGTACAACTCTCAACAGCACGTAGGTTAAGCCAATGGAGCCAGGTGGAATCTGGGTCAAGGCCCAGTGCTGAATATTTCATGCATATATTGAGATTCTGGAGAAGACACTTTGCAGATCTTGAGCTCCTGTCCTGGAATCCCATTATATAGAGATATTTCCCTCAGAAAACATTGATACCCTGTGCTGGCTATAACAGGGCTAAGGTTTCTACCATCCCCTGGAAGAGTAGAAGGCATGCTTAAGGTAAGGGAAGACTGATTTCCAGTCCAAAGCTATGAAAAAGAGTCTAATTATTAGAGGAACTTAATCATTACAGGGCTAATATTGAAAAACAATAATCATGATTTTAAAAAGAGTAAACACCTTAAGTATTTCAGTTAGTCAGGTATTATTCTAAGAAACTCACCATGTAAAAACTCATTTAATTTTAACAATGAGTTACATACTAATATCTTTATTCTATTGCAGTGGAAACTAGAAAGCTAAGTGACTTTCTCTAAAACCACAGAGCTAGAATAGGCTGTCTGGATTTTAACCAAGGGAGTCTGGGTACAGTGTTATATTCAACCACTACAATCTATTGCCTGTCATTGGATATTTTACAAACAACTGTTGAACAGTGAGCATAACTAAGATCTTAAAGTACTAAGGGTAGGTAAGAAAATTTCATATAGAAAATGGTGTAACAGTACAAAGTTGTGTCTACTCAGGATAAAAGTGATAGAGTTGAAACCAAGCAGCTCATTAATAGCAAAGAGGGCTTTATAATCAGTGAAGGGCCCATAAATGTCAATAATCAACTCTTCAGATTAAGAAATGTGTATGTGTGTATTTACATTTATACACACACAAATTGTTATAAATTTTACTGATATAAAGGATATGTAGCATAAGATATTAAAATAACAAATATGCAATTCTTTACTGTAAATTCCATATAGCCAACTGATTCTCATAAATGGTTGTTGATTTTTGCTAAATTTATATATCTATAGGCAACCTATGACTGCAATTTAACGTGATTTTACAAATGAAAATGCATTTTGACCTGCTAAATCTTCTCTCAATAATTTTATTGCCTTTAAATATGAAACATCATCTACTACTAAACTATTCTTGACCTTCATTCAAATTATATTCCTTCAAATGAAACTACTTTCATCCTTAAGACTATGTATATCACAGTTTTACTTATTTCTCAGTGATGTGAACAATGTGGAATCAAATAATAGTTTTCAAATACTGGAAAAATATTTTCAAAATTTTTTGTACTATTCATAATGTAATAGAGATACAACATACATTTTTTAAAAATTTTGCATTATTAACATTTTCTCTGTCACTTAAGTAAACCATTGAAGAAACAATAAATCAAGCCCTAATTGGTAGTTTTGACTGATTTCCACTGTGTAAATGGAATCAAAAATCAATTTCAATTACTAATGAGATATCACTGAACAGAGTTGGGAAGAGGTGGGCAGTAGTCCACCATGACTGAGTAATTCCACCATATAGATACAATTATGCAAATAATCTTGACAATACAAACAGCAGTAAAATAATTATGGTGCATTTCACATATTTATTACCTTTGTAAAAATATTTTAATTGTAAATTTATGAAATTCAATTTTCAATAATGGCTGTGCTTAACTCCTGTCTCACACAATTCTTAGAAATTTAACAACTCCTACAAGTCAGTTTGATTTGGGTCTGGCACATCACTACTGAGGACAGAAAGACCTGGAATGCCCAAAGGATGAGAACAAGGAACATCAATCAAAACCAGAGAATGGAAGGAAGGCAGGGTCAAATCATACCATGATGCTGAAGTTACTTTCTATTGCCCCCTAGAATGGTGTGGTGAAGGTGAGCAGAATTTAAATACTGGACCTCAGACAGAATGACTAGTTGGTCCCCAGGTATTCTTTTCTGAATTATATTCCTCCCAGGGACCTATTTTGGGACCCTATGTTGCTAAGAACCAACGAACAACTCTCATGCTTTCCTCATGAACAGAATGTTAGAATTTGTCACAGATGTGCCTTCCTAAGAGGCCACTGTGTGGAAATTGTGTAAAGGAATGGATTGCCATGATCAAGGGGAGTGGAGAAGAATTTCCACTGTATTGATAAACTCAGTTACTAGCAATGGACCAAACCTTCTAGTATGAAACAAAAATAGATGATGCATAGCTTGTGTGTAGCAAAACTGGTGTATTCTCCCATCCCAAAATGAGCATTACAAGGGCAAATATTTGTGTTTTTTGTTTACTGCTGTCTTTCCAGAGCCTAAAAAAATTAAAAGCATCTGGAATTAGCACATTCATGAAGACAGGAAAGCCACACCTGGGCTCCACCTGGATTTTCTCACCATGTGTGATATTTCTCAGCTATGGCCTCGCAAACGTTTTATAATATCACATGGTGATCATTAGCATCTGCCTTCCCTCTTTGTAGGTTCCCTGATGGTGGGCGCAGTGTCTCAGTTCATCATATCTCTACTATCCACCTTCCCCCACATCTGTCAGAGAAAGCACCTGGTCAGTATTGCTAGACTGACTGGATGAGTTGTGTTCTATCAGACCAACAATATTCTCTTGCTTGTTTTCAGTTACCTTACTAAAGTATTTCAATATTGTTGTTTATTTCCCTTTCTTCATAATGGATAAATGAATCCCCATGTGCCCTAGAATATATCTTTAATTTGCAGAGTAACCATGTATACCAGACAATGTGATTGGATATGAACAGTCTATTCCAACCTCCTCATAGTCTAACTCTCTGAATTTCAAAAGGCTAAAAAGATAAGGATACCTGTCCCAGCTCCCTAATACTCTTTCAATTATAATTGTGGGTTTGATTTAAGATTAGTCAATCAGACACTCCAGCATAAATTCGAAAGATAGGCTGCAAGGCATCCATCTTGAAGTTACAGACAATGGCAGAAGAGGCATGCACATGGAGCCCATGACTGTAGCCAAAACTTCCTAACTCCATAGCAGCTTCCTGATGTAACAGTAATCCATTTCTTCAACTCTCCTAGAAATTCTGTATGTCCTTTATTAACTTATTACAAGACATTTTCTGCTGAAATTAGCTAGAGTAGACTGCGGCAGCTGAACACTAATCAATACAAGAATCACCACCTCCTTTTATGTTTCCTATGAATCTTCCACTCCACTCCTTTTTAAGTATCCAGGGACTGTGGTTGCATGAGGGCCAGTAGAAAAAATCCAGTAGAAAGATCTGACCATGGCTGTACTCAGGCTGTCTGACCCAGGAAGTGTCGCCCAAAGGAAGGTGCCCCCAGCGCCAAGAAAAAGAAACTAATTTTCCAGATGGCAATCAAAGATGATAAGGAGGAAAATGAGCTGCAAGGTCAAGAGAAAGAAAAATGTTCAGAAAGTCATAAAGATTCAATAAAGAAACTGAAAGAAAAGATGAGATATGATGCAGTTGAGTCAAAGGCTGACTCAGGAGATATCTCTTCAGAAATTTTACTTACGTTGTTTTTATGTACTATGGACTAGAAGCAGATCTTCAAAGCTAGAGAACATAATGGAATTCCTCATGAAGATAACCCTCTAAGGATATTTCCAGAAAGCATTTTTTTCTTCACCCAGAAATAATCTCCGTTTCCACCTTAACTGCTTTCTTCATCAGTTGTTACAGTCTCCTATTAATCTTGCCAGCCTTGCCCTTTTCCAGCCTCAAATCGTATTTATGCTGTCCCACACATGATAGGACTTAAGGAAATATCTGATGAATGAATTAGTAAGAATGACACTTTGCCAATGACAACATTGATCTTATTATCCATAGTGTTGTCCAAAATTATATCACATTGTTCAAATCTACTCTAAACCCTTCAGTAGACAAAAATTTCAGTCTTATTTTCTAGAATTAAAAATGAGAAAGCAGTTAAAATCTCAAGTAGAGGAAATTCTTTTTTGAGGGAAGAAAATCAAGGTACTTTTTAAGTGTTGGTTAACTTTGTTACTTGCTTTTAAATCAATGAAAAATTTTGCACCATGGCTGAACTCAGTTGTCTTTTAACAGTCTGGCTCCGCATTTATAAAGTTGAAGTTATCTGCCTATCAAAGCTATAACTCAGCAACCCACTGTGCCCAGCGATTCTGCACTAAGTACAATTTGCATATACTGATTTCTTTGAGTGCAAAAACCTTAATTCTCTGTTATTTTCCTGTTCAATTTCATTAAATTCAAAATTGATTTTAATACACTTTATGAATGTACTAAAATTTCCCAGGCATTTTGAAAATTTAAGCTAGAATGTTTTAAATGAGATGTTACAGAATTGAAATTAGCCTTATCATTATCTCCTCTCTTGCACAATCTCTAAGTTGGTAGCTCACTAGGAAACTTTTTAAAGCTTCCTTTCTGAGTTGTCCTTTTTCTTTATACTTATATCATGTAAGGTATTACCTATAACTAAAAGTCAAAATGGTCAATAAAATATTTCTAGAGACTCTTATTTTGATGGCTTTTGATAAAGAAGGCAGAGAATTCTACATCCTGGGTTTCCAGTGGTTTAGGAAAACAAGGAAAATGGTCACCAGACTCCAACTGATGCTCCTGCCAGAGCATTTTAAGTATGTCAGAAGGTGTAAACCTTGAAAGAAGGTGTGAAACAATCTCAAGAAGAGTGACTGAGGGAAGGTCCGTGTGATTTTTTTTTTTTGTATTGAGTTGCAGTTCCTTTGTGAGTTTCATATACGCAATCAAGGAAATTTAGTGGTTTGTATTTCAGTCCCCACCTCACGTCTAGTGAGAATATTTCAATAAGGCTACTTAGAATTCTGGGGGAAAGGATGGATGTATTGTTTTCCTATGTCCCAGACACAAATCATAGAAGAGGTTGCTATCTGGGGCTGTTTCCTGCCGGTGAAAACTACCTGGTTGGGAAACGGGCTAAAAGTGAATCTGCATGAAATTGACTACTGACAAAGAGGAGTGACAGGCAAGGGAAGGGAAACACCACCTTCCTTCTGGAAATTGGGAATTGCAATCAGAGGGGGCATGCACGGGAGTGCTTGCGGAAGCAAGGCATGAATGCTTCTCATGAGTGAAGAGGCAGATTCCATCCTCTGTCAGGCTCAGAGAACTTGAAGCCACTTTCCTCTTATGCCAGTCAAATAAGAGCTTTCTGCTGCTCCATCCTTTCCTCGCTTTCCACACTGCATTCTGGGAGTGGTCGGTAAGTACAGCTAGTGAGTGGGAAAGGAGAAAAGTGAGAAAGACAGAAGAAACCAACCGTAGCCCCTTCCCTAAAAGTCTTCTCTGGGCTACAGCTGGGCCCAAGAAGGGTAGTTGGAAGAAATCCTTATTTTTTCATTAAGATAGAAATATCAATTAATACACTGGACTGGGTGTTCAAATGTTTTAATTTAGACTTTTTTTTTTTAATTGATACTGACCATAGGTGTTCCTCTTCCCTATTCATGGGGCCTATGGGATCCATCTGATAGCAGGGCATAGACTTTCCACACAATAGAAATTTTAAAAGCATCATTGAAGAAAAATATAGTTGCATTCTCCTCATCCCACAAATTAAATACATTTTAAAAGAAAAAAGCTAGAAAAATATGCTCCAAACAGTTGGTAGAATCCATGACAGGAGCATTAAGAACTTTACCTTTCTACATTATTATTACATTTCTAATTATTTTTGTAACACTTGGTTTGAGTATGGCTTTGTAATGCCAAAAATAGAAATAACCCAGTGTAAGAGAAAAAAACGCAATGATATTTTAAAAAAGAAGACCAGGTGAATAACAAGGAGCATGGAACAAAGTGGTTGTGTTAAAGGAACATTTATTCTATAGCTGCTTCTTTTGGGTTCTCTGTCTCAGTTGATAGGAATGCCTATTGACCATCCCAAAATGGGGGATGAAGAATGAAATCCAGACTCCTTATATTGCCTTACAGTAATCTATTGTGCTTTAATTATTTGTCAAATAAATGAGCAAATAAGACAATAAATGAATTCATGTGTTAAAATCTCTGAGTTATGTGATATATTTATAGAGAAAATATATTCCTCATCAAGCACAATGTAGAATCTTGGCAAGGCAAACTTTCTTTGCCTGAATACAAAGATCCTTTTAATAATCTGCCTATATATGACTCTTTCATACTGAAAGAAAATAATATGACAGCCTTCTGAATTTTATATACACAACATATGCATGATGTGGCATATGACTAAGAGACATAAATATCAAATTTAATGATAATTTTGCCAAAGATTAATCAACAGAAAATACATACTGTGAATATCGTTTTCTCATGGGCCAATTCTCCAGAGATATTTTTTAAAACTGAAGAGTATTCAGTCCAGTGAAAGTCATTTGTTATCACGATTTAATAATTTTAAGCAGCAAGCTCTAGGATAACTCGAGGTGGAGTTTCTCTTATGTCTTTAAATAAGGGGTAGCATTAGTGATTACATCTTAATTGGCCTATCAAAATTTATCTTCATTCCTGCAATGTGGGCTGACTAACCATTCATCAGCTCTCTGTAATTTTTATACCCACCTAAGAATTATAGTCTCTGAATCAAATTGGCTACAGAAATAATTTAAACGGGGAAATTTCTAAAAGAAAAAAAAGTTAAGAGGGTATGATGTGAGGTGCTATTTAATATTGAGTAAACTTCTGGGAAATAATGGAATTATATCTTTTCTCTCATACTAATCTATAGGAGATGTTTTCCCTTTAAATATAATATGCATGATAGATTTGATGTATAGTTTTACTTTATATATATATCCAACCTGGAAAGAGACAGCTTTCAAATGCAGTCATGCCATTGCAGAGAGGCTAAAGGCATCAAATTCCCCCCTTCTCCTTAGTGTCATCTGCTGATGATCCTGGGGACCAACTAATCCTGTTCCTTTCCCAACCTGCCTAGAAGTCCTTCAAGAAATAATTATTCACATTGGCTGCTGACATCCTGAGAAGGAGGGTATCCCTCAGGGGATTCAGGGACATATTTAGTTTAGAAAATCACAAGCCATCTCAGCAACTTTGCAGTTCTTGGGAGCTCTCTCTTTAGGACCTTCTCCTTCTTTGACCCAAACCTTGCACTTCCCTGACCACATCTCTCCTTAACACTTTCCCTCTAATCTAAACATGCTGGGATAGAATTCTGTGCTGAACTATTTAGGTTTCTCTTCTAGCCTAGGGGCACAATGAAAAAACTTATTGAGACCCTAAGGGTCCTGTGACCCAATAAAGTTTAGAAATATCTGAAACAAACTATAAATTTCCCAAATAGGATGTTGAAGAGAAGCAGCAGAATCTTGAGAGATGTGAGTTAAGACAAGGAGAGGATGGTCTGTGAAGATGTTATATATGTAAGAAAATTATTTGCAATGTTTGCTAAGGCCTAGGATGCAAGTGTCTTTCTCCAGGGCTGATGCATTTTCTTGCAAAAAGTACGTAATTTCCTCTCCACTTCCTACCCTTTTCTTGAGTCCTTTGAAAGAAATTTCTCTTCCTTTTATTTTTTCCCTCTGAGTCTTGAAATTTTGTATTTTCTCATCACTTACAGTTGAAAGTTTATCACGCATTTTCAAATTAAATTGTAATATTGATTAATATCTTTACCTTCTTCCAAAACTAAAAAGGTCTACTTTTTCTCAAATCACTTCTTTCTTGTTAATGTTAGATAGCCATAATTTAATTCTACCTATATTTTATTAACTTCACAAATTACACATTGTGGTTATTTTTATATTTCCAGTGTTTGTTTAGAGTTGATAGTAGCTTACATGTTATGTTATGATTATTTTATTTTGTGGTTATGTTTCTTATTCCTATATACACTTTAGACGTTTCCTTACTATAATCAATGAGTAGTACACTTGCTTAACTTTTGTTTCATCTGTGTCTGTTTCATTTGACCCTTGTTACAGAATAAAATGTACCAAGCTATAGAATTTTATGTTTTTTTGTGCTGCACTTTTAAAATAAATCCTACTATCTCCTGGCTTCTAAACTTGTTAAGTCGATGGTCCAATTTTAATTCCTCTGAGGTAATATATTTCTGTCTCCTTATGAGTCTCTCAGTATCCTTGGTGGCCCTGGTTTATTAATGTGTGTCTAGGTGTGGATATCTTTATATTGATGTTACTTGGGATTCCTGATCTTGGCTCAGACAATTGGTGTCTTTCAGTGATTGTAGGAAAATTATCACTACTATGTATTTTTAATGTTGTCATACCTCCTCAGGAACCCTGTTTATTTTCAGGTAAAAAAATTCGAATCCTATCCTCCATGTTTTTTAACTACTTTCTCAAATTTTCCTTCTCTTCATATCTCTGTGATGCCTTCTGTGTAATTTTTTTTGAAATCCGTTATCCAGTTGTTGTGGTTACTTTTGATTATCTATCAGCTCTGCTTTACCTGTTTTTCACTTTTTGGAAATAATACTGGATTTACCTCAATTCTGTCTTGTCATTTTGATAGGCTCTTTGTTTTTGCTTTTTTTCCTGTTTTATTTATTGTGACCAATTTTTTTGTTTTGTTTTGTATTTTCCTATTATTAATATACAATTACATGAGCAACATTATGGTTACTAGACTCCCCCTATTATTAAGTCCCCACCACATACCCCATTGCAGTCACTGTCCATCAGCATAGTAGGATGTTATAGAATCACTACTTGTCTTCTCTGTGTCATACTGCTTTCCCTGTATCCCCCACCCCACCACACCCCCTTTACCTTATGTGTGCTAATTGTAATAGCCCATTATCCCCCTTATACCTCCCTTCCCACCCATCTTCCCCAGTCTCTTTCCTTTTGGTAACTGTTAGGCCATTCTTGGGTTCTGTGAGTCTGCTGCTGTTTTGTTCTTTCAGTTTTTTCTTTGTTCTTATACTACACAGATGAGTGAAATCATTTGATACTTGTCTTTCTCCACCTGGCTTATTTCACTGAGCATACCCTCTAGCTCCATCCATGTTGCAAATGGAAGGATTTGTTTTCTTCTTATGGCTGAATAATACTCCATTGTGTATATGTACCACCTCTTCTTTATCCATGCAACTACTGATGGACACTTAGGTTGCTTCCATTTCTTGGCTATTGTAAATAGCGCTGCTATAAACATAGGGGTACATATGTCTTTTTCAAACTGGTCTGCTGCATTCTTAGGATAAATTCCTAGGAGTGGAATCCCTGGGTCATATGGTATTTCTATTTTAAGTTTTTGAGGAACCTCCATACTGCTTTCCACAATGGTTGAACTAATTTACATTCCCACTATCAGTGTAGGAGGGTTCCCCTTTCTCCACATCCTCACCAACATTTGTTGTTGTTTGTCTTTTGGACGGCAGCCATCCTAAGTGGTGTGAGGTGATATCTCATTGTGGTTTTAATTTGCATTTCTCTGATGACTACTGATGTGGAGCATCTTTTCATGTGCCTGTTGGCCATCTGAATTTCTTCTTTGAAGAAGTGTCTCTTCATATCCTCTGCCCATTTTTTAATTGGCTTATTTGTTTTTTGTTTGTTGAGGTGCATAAGCTCTTTATATAATTTGGATGTCAACCCCTTATTGGATATGTCATTTATGAATATATTCTCCCATCTGTAGGATGTCTTTTTATTCTACTGATGGTATCCTTTGCTGCACAGAAACTTTTAGTTTGACATAGTCCTATTTGTTCATTTTTGCTTTTGTTTCCCTTGGCTGGGGAGATATGCTCATGAAGATGTTGCTCATGTTTATGTCCAAGAGATTTTTACCTATATTTTTTTCTAAGAGTTTTATGGTTTCATGACTTACATTCAGGTCTTTGATCCATTTTGAGTTTACTTTTGTGTATGGAGTTAAACAGTAATCCAGTTTCATTCTCTTACATGTAGCTGTCCAGTTTTGCAAACACCAGCTGTTGAAGAAGTTGTCATTTCCCGACTGTATATCCATGGCTCCTTTACCATATATTAATTGACCATATATGCTTATGTTAATATCTGGACTCTCAATTCTGTTCCACTGGTCAATGGGTCTGTTCTTGTGCCAGTACCAAATTGTCTTGATTACTGTGGCTTTGTAGTTGAGCTTAAAGGTTGAGGCAAGATCCCCCCTGCTTTATTCTTCCTTCTCAGGATTGCTTTGGCTATTTGGGGTCTTTTGTAGTTTCATATGAATTTTAGAACTATTTGTTCCAGTTCATTGAAGAATGCTCTCTGTATTTTGATAGGCATTGCATTGAATCTGTAGATTGCTTTAGGCAGGATGGCCTTTTTTTGACAATAATTCTTCCTACCCAAAAGCATGGGATGAATTTCCATTTTTTAGGGTCCTCTTTAATTTCTCTTAAGAGTGTCTTGTAGTTCTCAGGGTATAGGTCTTTCACTTCCTTGGTTAGATTTATTCCTAGGTATTTTATTCGTTTGGATGCAATTGTGAATGGAATTGTTTTCCTGATTTCTCCTTCTGCTAGTTCACTGTTGTGTATAGGAATGCAACAGATTTCTGTGTATTAATATCCCGCAATTTTGCTGAATTCAGATATTAGATCTAGTAGTTTTGGAGTGGATTCTTTAGGGTTTTTTATGTACAATATCATGCCATCTGCAAACAGGGACAGTTTGACTTCTTCCTTGCCAACCTTGATGCCTTTTATTTCTTGTGTTGTCTGATTGCCATGGCAAGGACCTCCAGAACTATGTTAAGTAAAAGTGGAGAGAGTGAGCATCCTTGTCTTATTCCCGATCTTAAAGGAAAAGCTTTCAGCTTCTCACTGTTAAGTATAATGTTGGCTGTGGGTTTGTCATATATGGCCTTTATTATGTTGAGGTACTTGCCCTCTGTACCCATTTTGTTGAGAGTTTTTCTCATGAATGAATGTTGAATTTTGTCGAATGCTATTTCCGCATCTATGGAGATGATCATATGGTTTTTGTCCTTTTTGTTGATGTAGTAGGTGATGTTGATGGATTTTCGAATGTTGTACCATCCTTGCATCCCTGGGATGAATCCCACTTGATCATGATGGATGATCTTTTTGAAGTATTTTTTAGTTCGGTTTGCTAATATTTTGTTGAGTATTTTTGCATCTATGTTCATCAGGGATATTGGTCTGTAATTTTCTTTTTTTGTGGTGTCTTTGCCTGGTTTTGGTATTAGAGTGATGTGGCCTCGTAAAATGAGTTTGGAAGTATTCCCTCCTCTTCTACTTTTTGGAAAACTTTAAT
The DNA here is from genome assembly GCA_032199065.1 of Smutsia gigantea. Taxonomy (NCBI): domain Eukaryota; kingdom Metazoa; phylum Chordata; class Mammalia; order Pholidota; family Manidae; genus Smutsia; species Smutsia gigantea. The sequence continues at coordinate 11,594 of JAVSCE010013716.1, forward strand.
GAGGATGGGTACTAGGTCTTCACTAAATGTTGGATAAAATTCAGCAGTGAAACCATCTGACCCAGGAGTTTTATTCTTAGGTCGTTTTTTGATTACCAATTCAATTTCTTTGTGGTAATTGGTGTATTCAGATTTTATTTTTCTTCCTGGGTCAGCTTTGGAAGGTTGTATTTTTCTAGAAAGTTGTCCATTTCGTCTTGGTTATACAGTTTGTTACCATATAATTTTTCATAGTATTCTTTCATAATTCTTTGTATTTCTGTGGTGTCCGTAGTGATTTTTCCTTTCTCATTTCTGATTCTGTTTATGTGTTTAGACTCTCTATTTTCTCGATAAGTCTGGCTAGGCTTTATCTATTTTGTTTATTTTCTCTAAGGACCAGCTCCTGCTTTCATTGATTTTTTCTATGTTTTATTCTTCTCAATTTTATTTATTTCTGCTTTAATCTTTATTATGTCCCTCTTTCTACTGACTTTGGGCCTCATTTGTTCTTCCTTTTCTAGTTTCATTAATTGTGAGTTTAGACTGTTCATTTGGGAATGTTCTTCTTTCCTGAAGTAGGTCTGTATTGTAATATATTTCCCTCTTCGCATGGCCTTTGCTGCGTCCCACAGATTTTGTGGTGTTGAATTATTGTTGTCTTTTATCTCCATATATTGCTTGATCTCTGTTTTTGTTTGGTCATTGATCCATTGATTATTTAAGAGCATGTTATTAAACCTCCATATGTTTGTGGGCTTTTTCATTTTCTTTGTGTAATTTATTTCTAGTTTTATACCTTTATGATCTGAGAAGCTGGATGGTACAATTTCAATCTTTTTGAATTTACTGAGATTCTTTTTGTGGCCTAATATATGATCAATTCTTGAAAATGTTCCATGTGCACTTGGGAAGAATGTGTACCCTGTTGCTTTTGGATGGAGTGTTCTGTAGATGTCTGTTAGGTCCATCTGTTCTAGTATGTTGTTCAGTGCCTCTGTTTCTTCACTTATTTTCTATCTGGTTGATCTGTCCTTTGGAGTGAGTGGTGTGTTGAAGTCTCCTAAAATGAATTCATTGGATTCTATTTCCCCCTTTAATTCTGTTAGTATTTGTTTCACATATGTAGGTGATCCTGTGTTGGGTGTATAGATATTTATAATACTTATATCCTCTTGCTGGACTGAGCCTTTTACCATTATATAATGTCCTTCTTTGTCTCTTGTGACTTTCTTTGTTTTGATACAAGTACTTTGTTTTGATACAACTATTTTGTCTGATACAAGTACTGCAACTCCTGCTTTTTTCTCACTATTAGTTGCATGAAATATCTTTTTCCATCCCTTCACTTTCAGTCTGTGTATGATGTCTTTGGGTTTGAAGTGAGTCTCTTGTGGGCAGCAGATAGATGGGTCTTGTTTTTTTATCCATTCAATAACTCTATGTCTTTTGATTGGTGCATTCAGACCATTTACATTTAGGGTGATTATCAACAGGTATGTACTGATTGCCATTGCAGGCTTTAGATTCATGGTTACCAAAGGTTCAAGGGCAATTCCCTTACTATCTAACAGTCTAATTTAACTTACTTCGTATACTATTACAAGCACAACCTAAAGGCTCTTTTTTTTTTTTGTCCTCCTTTTTCTTCCTACTCCATTCTTTGTATGTTATGAATCATATTCTGTACTCTTTGTCTTCCCTTGGGTGACATCTTTTTAGCCTTAGGAATACTTCCATCAATAGGAGTCTCTCCAAAATGCATTGTAGAAGTGGTTTGTGGGAGGTAAATTCTCTCAGCTTTTGCTTATCTGAAAATTGTTTAATTCCTCCTTCAAATTTAAATGATAACCTTGCCCAGTAAAGTTTTCTTGGTTCAAGGCCCTTCTGCTTCATTGCATTAAATATATAATGCCACTCCGTTCTGGCCTGTAAGGTTTCTGTTGAGAAGTCTGATGATAAGCCTGATGGGTTTTCCTTTGTATGTGATGCTTTTTCTCTCTCTTGCTGCTTTTAGAAGTCTATCTTTATCCTTGATCTTTGCCATTTTAATTTTTATATGTCTTCATGTTGTCTTCCTTGGGTCCCTTGTGTTGGGAGATCTGTGCACCTCCATGGCTTGAGAGACTATCTCCTTCCCCAGATTGGGGAAGTTTTCAGCAATTACTTCCTCAGTGACACTTTCTATCCCTTTTTCTCTCTCTCCTTTTTCTGGTACCCCTATAATGCAAATATTGTTGCACTTGGATTGGTCACACAGTTCTCTCAATATTCTTTCATTCTTAAAGATCCTTTTTTCTCTCTGTGCCTCAGCTTCTTTGTATTCCTCTTCTCTAATTTCTATTTCATTTACCGTCTCTTCTACTACATCCAATCTGCTTTTAAATCACCCCATTGTGTGTTTCATTTCAGATATGGAATTTCTTAATGATTGAATCACAACTTAAATTCGTTCCTGAGTTCTTGAATATTTTTCTGTACCTCCATAAGCATGTTTAGAATTTTTATTTTGAACTCTCTTTCAGGAAGATTGGTGAGTTCGGTCATTTGGCCCACTTTCTGGGGTTTGGAGATTTTGGTCTGAATCATGTTCTTTTGTCGTTTCATATTTCTGTGTGGTGCCCACTAGTGCACAAAAACTCCAGTCTCTGGAGCTTCTCAACCCCTAGAGTGAGGTTGGGGGTCATAGGGGAGCGGAGCTGGTGCCTACGGGGAGGAAAGATCTGTTTCCTGATTCCCGCCTGTGGTGCCTGTCTCCTGTCTCCAGTGTCAGAGCCAGTGGGCCAAGCACACACGTGTAACCTCTGTGCTTTGCGTCTCTAGCTGTTGTAGGTGGGGCCTCCCTCTGGCTGGCCTGACACCTGTGCAATGACTGCCAGTTTGTGAGCAGGTGCCTGCAAGCCAGTAGGAAGGCTTGGCAGGCTGTGTGTCACAGTGGGGGGCCTCAGAGCTGAGTAGGCAGCCAGAGGGATGGAGCACCTGAAGGTCCCCAAAGTTCCCAACCAGCTGGGGAGAGTGCATCTAGACAACCTTGTCCAGCTCTCCCTTCTCCCGCACAGCAAGCTCTGTGCAAACCCCGCCCCTTCAGCAGCCCTCTGGCTGCTAGGAAGCCTCTCAGACTCCCTGCCTTTCCTCTGACAGAGCGGCCGGGTGTGCATCCCCTCCTCCACAAACGGCCAGAATGTCAATTTCTCAAGCACTCTGCCTGTCTGAGCTCCCCACATCCAGAGCACCACACACTATAGGACTCTGCTCCCAAAGCATATCTCCAGGGCTAGGTGTTCTTTTTAAATGCTATAAATCATTTCACTGGTTTCCTCATTAATGATGTAAGTACATTTTTATACATGGTCATTTGACTTTGTATGGAATCATGTTTTCACCTGTTTGAAAATGATATTTTGGTGAAAATATCCTTTGCTTTCCACAATTTTTAACTTTTTGGCTTTTTTGTTTTTGGTTTTTTGAAATATCAGCAATAATATTCTAAACCATTTCTTCAAGGAGAGAAGAATTATACAACATAACACAAAGCAAAAATATTGATCTAGCAGGACTCACTTAGGTTTATTTTGGAGCAGCATTGTCTGGTAATGTTAGTTAACCCTGCAATAGTTTATTGACTACCATTTAAATTTTTCCTATCAAAAATAATTTTAATAATGATAAGGATCACACTAAAGAATAACCCAGGATCACTACTACTTTTGTTAGCACTGAAGTTCAGTGTTTAAAATAGCGAAGGTAATATGTTAGAGTTATAAACAGATCCGTGGTTTTCTGATTTCCATTAACTATACATTCATTATAAGAGTTTTTGAAAGTGATTCTGAATTTATTGGAAAACGTAAGACTGTTAAGTTTTGAGTCACCTTTCAATACTATTTATTGTCTTCCAATGTGATATTTTTATCACACTACCATGTGTAGAGTATTGGCTCCTTATCTGAAGATCCCAGCATCTAATTTTATTTGTGCAATGCTTATGTCTTTAGCAGGAAATATTTTGCACCATGGCCACAATAACTACTGTATATTTAAAAATGTTTATTGGTTGTTTTTGCTACATTAAAAGAAAATTCCTGTGAGTCAGCTTTCTGGTCTACTAAATACCAATGCTTTTGCATATTGAAATGTTTATGCCACTAAATGGTGTATTTTGCTGCAACTGATTTGATTACTGCATCTGTTGCAGGTTTTAGATCATCTTCTTTATGACAGATTTATTGAACAGCTTAAGAAACTTGGCATGAGGACATTGAATGCATCGATTCAACTAGAAAGGTGAATAAGGACATGAGCCTTAATTTTGATGGCATTTGATATAAAGGGAAATGAAACACTTTAACAAATACATAGGAAGAATAAAATTTTAAAGCTTCTACACTCCACCAGATAAAGTTTGTTACACTCGTTTAGGCAAATATGGCAACAGTTTAGTAGATCACCAAGATTTTGTTTCATTACATAGATGGTTACACTTGAACTTTATCTAAACTTCTTTTTTCTGTACATTGTAAATTTTAGTAACATGAATGTTGTCTTACCGTCCATGCTTTTCTATATCTATGCTACTTGTATGCTTCCCACATAAATATTTGGTCATATTTTATTATCCTAATTTGTTGAACCCTCCAAATTCAGTTTCCATCTCTTATAAATATTTTCTGTTCAGCATGCTAAGTATCCTTTCCTGTTTCCTTAACTATCTAATTCAAATACAAAATAGAAAGGAAATCAAATAAAGATTAGTGCCTAAGAAGCTCTTTTATTTGAGCTAAAGACACCAACTTCATAGTAATAAAAACTCTTCTTCATGATTAGATTTAAGAATACAAATGATGATTATGTACAGGAGTATGATTCTCAAGCTAGCAGCACTTGACACTCACTTTTGGCTCATTATCAAAAATCAGATAGCACAAGCCATAAACTAAGCATTTGGGAAAATATTTTATTAGGTCTAAGCTCAAAAAGGTTGCTAAAGATTACTTTTTGGAACAGTTATGAAAAAGATTAGAGAAGTAATGAATAAAAAGAAGCATTTCTGCAGTTGTGACATAATTGCTGCTTTGTTTTTAACCTAAGAGAAGAAGACACCTCTCTTCTCTCCCTTGTCAGGTACTATAGGGTAATGCCTAAGGAAGCTATAGTGAGACTGAGTGGGTTTTAGTCCTGTCCCACTATTTATAGCCTGCATAACTTTGAGCAGGTTACTTAACCTTTCTTTGTTTAGTTTTTCATCTTTAAAATAGTGAAACAAATACATACTCACAGGGTTGTATGATAATTAAACGAGATAACATATATTCGGTAGTTATCAGTGCTGTTTATTAAATAGGTCTGGTTCTCTCCCCTTCTGAGTATATGATAGGATTGACTTTCATGGTCTCCTTTTGGTTGTATGGGGCTATATAACTTTTTTCTTTTAATTAAAGTATTGTTAATGTACAATCTTTTTTTGGTGTCATATGTACATCACAGTGGGTCAACAGTCCCAAGATCAACTTATATTGTGATTACAAATTATTGTGCCCTTTTATCTCCTTCCCCTTCCCCCCACACCCACCCTCACTGCTACCCCTTGGTAAAGAAACACTAGTCATTTCTCAGTGTCTATGAGTCTAATGATGTTTGTTCCTTCAGTTTTGCTTTGTTTTTATATTCCACAAATAAGTGAAATTTTTTATATTCCAAAAATAAGTGAAATCACTTTTTCTCTACCTGGCTTATTTCACTGAGCATAATACCCTCTAGCTCCATCCATGTTGCTGAAAATGGCAGGATTTCTTTTCTTTTTATGGCTGAATAATATTCCATTGTGTATATGTACTACATATTCTTTATCTATTCATCTATTGATGGACACTTAGGTTGCTTCCATATCTTGGCTATTGTAAATAGTGAAGTGATAAACATAAGGGTGCATATATCTTTTCAAATCAGAGATTTTATTTTCTTCAGGTGAATTCCTAGGAGTGGAACTACTGGGTCAAATGGTACTTCTATTTTTAGTTTTTTGAGAAACATCCATATTGTTCTGCACAGCAGTTGCACCAGTTTACCTTCCCACCAACAATGTAAGAGGGTTCCCCTTTCTCCCCATCCCTGTTTCTTGTCTTTTGCATGTTGGCCATCCTAACTGATGTGAAGTGATATCTCATTGTGGTTTTAATTTGCCTTTCCCTGATGATTAGCAATGTGGAGCACTTTTTCATGTGTCTGTTGACCATCCGTTTCCTTGTTTCAAGCCCACTTACCCAACCTCTGCCACACATAAAGTACAGTCATCACAAAACTGTCCTTCCTTTTTGTTTTACCTATGATAGAGAATATCTTTGACAGCTAGTCCAGTATGCTTGGTTTAAGGACAAGAATTATGTCTAGTTCACTATTATATCAACAGTGGCTGGCATAACTGACCAGTGTATCATAAAGCAAATCATTAACTTTTTGCTGAAAAAAATGGGTTAACTTTTAAAAGCAATTTAAATTGGTAACATTTTTTCTGAAAGGCACATTGGAAGTAATGTAAGCTGTTAAATTGTGTATATCCTTCCATCAACAATTTTACTTTTAATAGTGCATTTAAAGATAGAGATAACCATAGAAACAGAAAGATATTTTGAAAGGCAAGTTTGATATTTTATAAACAAAAAATATGTGTACAACCTATACATGTCACAGTATGATCATAGATGTAGTGAATTAAATATGGTGTATCTTTATGTGAAATCATGTTGCTATCAAAAGATCACATATCAAAAGCCTCACCAGGTGATGCCAAGTTAAAAATAAAGAGGATATATATATAGTACCATCCCAATTTTTAAGTACATTTATTTGTATGTATATAAGCACTTTTTATGAACTTACAGATATTCCCGGCTCTCTGAAAGGAGAGCATTCCTATGGAGCCTTTTGTAGGTCAAAATGGTATCAAGCAAAGAAGTAATTACCATTAATTTATATAGATTTTTTTAACTCCCAGCCCCCAAAATAACTCTTCTGAGGCTTTTCTGATATCTTAGGACACATCTTGCTAACAGATGCACCCAAAATATTGAGATAAAGTACAGAGGCTCAACAGACATGGTCAAAGCTATGGTGGCTTAATGCTAACATGCTGAGTATAGCCCCAGGAACCAGCTTGGTGGGGCCACTCTCTCTGCTCAGGGTGCATGCTGCTTCTGTTACAGCTTGCTGCAAAACAAATGTTGAATGTTGTTTTTGCTTTTCACCTTCTTTTCGTAAAAGCAAAAAACCTCTTCAGATTTCTTTTCGTTAGAGAAAACAGGTGCTAATGTCGGTCTTTCATAAAAGCAAAGTGGCATAAGGCAAACATTAGAAAAGCAAGGGATGTTTGCATTCAACAAAATCTGAGCTTGTAAAATGTGCCAGGCACTCTGCTAAGTGCTGGAGATCACTTAGATGCTTAAGACCCAGGCCCCACGCTTGAAAATTATATATTACTGTTTAGTTTTGTAATTCTTTGTTCAGGAAACAAATAATAGCAATATTTAAGCCCATGTTTATGTGCTCATGATTGAAACTTCAGTCCTTTTGAAAGAGTTCATACTATTTAGCATCTGGGTAAAGGAGCCAGAATGGCTCCATGCCTTTGGTAAATATTGATAAACTAATGATAAATTATCCTTTTGAGTCAGACAGACTGAAAGTGAATCCAGTTTCACAACCTCCTCACTCTGTGGCATGTACAAGTTCCTTCTTCTTTAATCTTCTTTCCTCTTCAGAAAATTGAAAGCTGAGGCTGAATCATAAGATTTGTAATACAATGAATATTCAGAGTTTTGGCTTATATCATAAATTCTCAAAGGCAATTATTCTCAAAAATTATTGTTAATTCCTAGAAGAAATGAGGAGAAAAGAATGGAATGTGAGGAGAGACAGTCAAGAGCACTAATGGAGAAACTTCAGGACTGGCTTTGACGGGGTATGGACATTGCATTCTGCTGTTTAGGGACAGGGGACAATATCAGTGAAGATTCCTTAGAGCAGATGGCATTTGACTTTGGCCTTAAAGCCAGGATTTTACTATGTGGAAAAGACATTTTCATGCACGGGTACCATTTTTGTACCTATAGCTGAGACTAGATCATGGGCCATTTTGGGAAATGTTTTATTCAGAAAAAAAATTTTACGACATGCTTTTAGTTTAAAAACAGTGTTTGTGGTAGGGTTAGTGGAAGTGTTGCCTTTTTTTCTTTCTTTCTTTTTATAGTTTCCTTTCCCCTTGTCTCTCTTTCCCATTTCTCCCTCCTTGCCCAAACTTGCCTAGAGTAACCTATACCTGGGCCTAAATAGCTGAAGATGCTAATGATTCTCCAGAACCAGGAATTGGTTGTGATGATTCCCACTGGAACTTAGGAAAAGGACTTGAGCAATTTGTGAATTCTTTATGGCATGAAACCTGGCTCCAAAACCTACAACAAGGCTTGTTCCTCCAGTTCCGGGCAATCCCCTACCAGGGAGTTTTGCCCCACGTTTAATATCTGCAACTTTTTGAGTAGAGTATTTCCTTTGATAAAACTGTCCTCTAAATTAGTTGAAGCCCGGATGCCTCACATTAAAAACAGATTGGTTCATCTGGCTTACTGTGCCATGGTTTAAATTTAGTCTCTAAAGCTCTTTTGGAAATAGAATGTGTGACCAGCTTTTAGCAACATGTTTTAAAAGGTTTGGGTAGATCATTTCTGTGTGGGTCTCATAGCCATTGAATGCTCGGTTACTCCAGATGAAGAGTCATGAGAGGACACCATCAGTAGAACAAAAAGACGTCCTATGGTGTGGGGGAATATATTCATAAATGACATATCTGATAAAGGGTTGACATCCAAATTATATAAAGAGCTCACACACCTCAACAAACAAAAAGCAAATAACCCAATTAAAAAATGGGCAGAGGGGCTGAACAGACACTTCTCCAAAGAAGAAATTCAGATGGCCAACAGGCACATGAAAAGATGCTCCACATCCCTAATCATCAGAGAAATGCAAATTAAAACCACAATGAGATATCACCTCACATCAGTTAGGATGGCCACCATCCAAAAGACAAACAACAACAAATGTTGGTGAGGATGTGGAGAAAGGAGAACCATCCTGCACTGCTGGTGGGAATGTCAATTAGTTCAACCATTGTGGAAAGCGGTATGGAGGTTCCTCAAAAAACTCAAAATAGAAATACCATTTGACCCAGGAATCCCACTCCTAGGAACTTACCCTAAGAATGGAGCAGCCCAGCTTGAAAAAGACATATGCACCCCTGTGTTTATAGCAGCACTATTTACAGTTGCCAAGAAATGGAAAAAACCTAAGTGTCCACCAATAGATGAATGGATAAAGATATCGTACATATACACAATGGAATACTATTCAGCCCTAAGAAGAAAACAAATCCTACCATATGCAACAACATGGATGGAGCTAGAGGATAGTATGCTCAGTGAAATAAGCAAAGCAGAGAAAGTCAAGTGTCAAATGATTTCCCTTATCTGTGGAGTATAAAAACAAAGAAAAAACTGAAGGAACAAAACAGCAGGAGACTCACAGAACCCAAGAATAGACTAACAGTTACCAAAGGGAAAGGGAGTGGGAGGATAGGTGGGAAGGGAAGGATAAGGGGGAAAAAGGGGTATTACGATTAACACACATAATGTAACTGGGGGGATATGAGGAAGGCAGTATAACACAGAGAAGACAAGTAGTGATTCTATAGCATCTTACTAAGCTGATGGACAATGACTGTAAAGGGGTATGTGGTGGGGACTTAATAATAGGGGGAGTCTAGTAACCATAATGTTGCTCATGTAACTGTACATTAATAATACTGAAATAAAATTAAAACAAAAAGAGGCATGAGAACTTTGATAGCCTCTTAAAGTAACTCTGGCCACTCTCTCTCTCTGGTACAGTCTGAGAAAGGTAGGCATTGTTCAGAAACAAAAGCATTTGCAGATATGCCATTTCTCCCATTGCAGAATTTTAATGTTCCACACAATGCTAGTCCTTCCATCTCCATTCTTTTCTCAGTCCGGAGCTGTACCTTCCTTAATTGATGAAGTAAACTTCGCTTGTTTAGGATGTGAATCCACTTGACAGCCTCTAACCTGAGATCCAATGACTGTTGCCTTCAGGTATTCACACCTTTGTATAATATCCTTCCTTTGAGTGTGGGCTGAGTTTATTCTTTGTCTTCTACCAAACAGAACACCAAAGTTATAGGAATTCATTTCTGTCATTAGGATATTAAAAGATTTTATTTTCCCTCTATATGGACATCTAATAGGACACAATAGGAAAAGTGCACAGAAATGGTCAGATCCCATCATAGTAGATTTAAAAAGTAAGATCTTTGAAGAAAGGAGAGCAGATCTGGGTGCAGCACCATTACTGCAGGAGTAGGTTTAATTCTGAGTATCTGAACATGGAAGACAATGAACAAATGTATTTTAATTTATATTTTGTATGCTCCCCTGTCCTAAAAGCCACATAGCTTCTTGTCATTAAAAAAGTTAATATATTAACTTATGCAAACTTTATTTCTCTCATCTGTAAAATTGGGATGATGTTAACTGAAACCTTAAGATTCTTATGAGCATAAAGTTAGATAATTTGTGAAGAAGCACATGGCACACTCAAGATTAATATGGAAATTCATCTGGAAAACAGTAATGAACAAGGTGTTGTGCTAGGTAATGTTTATTGGATTATTTCCAGTCTGCTTACCTCAATTTCCACATAAGGTAATTTCAAATACCCTGTTCCAATTGGCCCACATCGTATCTTGGTTAGTAAAGTTGAATTTAATTCCATCTGCCTGTGTGTTAGAAGTGCAAGGGACTTTGTATTAATATATAATGCCAGGTAGCTCAAACCTCCCAGCTATATAAAACTCTGGGAGTCTTTAATTTTGTTCTAGACCCTGATGTTACCTTGATGTAAGTGCTGTATACCAGCCAACTGTGACAACTATTTCTGTTTAATTTTCTAATTTCAGTAAAGACTACTTAGCTGGCCCATGAAGTCCATCTGTGTCAGAAGCCAGGGCAGTTCATATGAGCAGTAATAGCTTGTAATAGTTGCTTTAATACCCTGGGGGTGAGTAGAGGTCTCTATGAGCTCTTCAATAATTCATACAACTTTATTTATAAATTTATTAAAGCAAAAAACACATGGGCCTATAGAGTGTTTGGCATATGGTAGGTACTAAAATGTTTGTCAATAGCATCTAGGAATAAATAGTAACTGAAGGTTAGTGCATCTACATAAATTATTTCCAAACTGGGGTACTTTGGGGAGGGAAATGGAGATCGATTGGTGAAACGAGCTTAAATAGGATCTATCTTAGGTAAAATAGTACGTGAATTCATGCTAATATAATATATATATATATGCTTTTGTGGTCCAAGTAGCAGACAATCACACTGTATAAAACACAAATAATGAAATACTATGGAATATTCCATAGTTGGAGCTAGTGGTCATTTTGAAAACTCAGAAATTGACATGCAAGATTTTTGTGTTTTCAGTCTTTCAAATGCAGCTCTAAATTTATTCATCTAGAGAAACATGAGGATCATTGTGTTAAGTAGCAAAAAATCAACTGTGTAAATCTAAAGACCAAAGTGTCCTTATTCAGTGAATCATGAACTGGGGAGCATTCTATCTGGCAAATAGGAAAGGAGCTCCATCGAGTGGCAGAGAAAGGGTTTTAAAGGCAAATCGGAGCATTTAAAAGGAAATTATCAGCAAATAACGTACTGTTTTAGGCAAGGCCACCATCCTAAAGAGAACAAAAGGGGTTTATCCAAGGATTAACTGCTAGTGCTGACCAGGAAACTCCAGGTTTGCTGGTTAAAGGTCATATTTCTAAGCTGCAATTAGGTTAGACATTAAGTTTTGGTGGGGTTTTGCATAAATGACTCCATTTTGGGTTTGGTGTCTCCTTTTTAACACTTGTAATTAAGAATCACTGGAAATCTATAAAATACAATTTAAAAACAATTTACAGATAGACCAGCTTCAAATCTCTGGACAGCATGTATTCATGGGTTAAGCCAAACATAAATCACAAAGCCAACAAAAGTTTTCATTTATTTCCATGATTAGTTAAATCAATTTGAATGTAGTTTTCTAGGGGATTTGTCATCAAATTATTCAAAGAAACAACTGCTCCAAATGAAAAGAAAATTTAATCTTCCACTACAGACTTTTCTTTTGGGGTCTTTATTGGTCAATAAATTTTGTTCCAGAAAAAGTAAAGCAAAGCATGCTACTTAATGCTAATCTTTATTTTCTTTTTAAATTATTGTTCGTGTTATACATCATCCATCTGATGAATAAATTCACAAGTGACACTTGGAAGATTGTGCTGGTCTGGGGTTGAATAATTTGAGAAATGGATTGTTATTTCATGACCATTTTGGTAAACTGCACCCAGGATATAGCCTAATTAAAGAGCAGTTCATAACTCTACTTCTGGAGGGAGAATATGGCACTCTAGTCCTTTAAGTCTTGAAGCTTTACAATTAAAATATTTCCATTGCCATTGAAATAGGCATTTGAAATTTCAGCACCTGCCACTTCACTGTTACAATTTCAAGTGGTTTCCATATTTTGATATGAAAAGGATACACAAGTAGGATGATCAGTGACATTAAAGGCTTATTTTGTATAATCAGCTGTGATCACAGTTTGAGGATACTTTTCTCCCAAAGCAAATGTCATTTTTCAGTCTTAATTATATCTCAATTCAACTGCTATTTTCATTGATGCCCACCTTACTGTTGCTCTTTAAAATTATACCTCTCGTACAAAGGTACATTAACAATCTCTTTTTTTTTTGTATTTGTTGTATGTATTTTTTTATTAAGGTATTACTGATATACACTCTTATGAAGGTTTCACATGTAAAAACAATGCAGCTGCTACATTCACCCACACTCTCATGTCCCCCCATACCCCATTGCAGTCACTGCCCATCAGTGTAGTAAGATGACACAGAGTCACTACTTGCCTTCTCTGTGCTACACTGTCTTCCCCTTGTTCCATCAGTAGATCAATGGATAAAGAAGATGTGGTACATATACACAATGGAATACTATACATTAACAATCTTTACAGGTCAACATATTACACTTATCACATTTTAATTATTCATTCCTTTTGTTTTATGACAATATATCAAGCTGTAATTGCAGTAGAAATATCTCCACAGCAATATCTCCTTAGTATTGTTATCTTCTATTGCACAAAGGATTTCAAAACTCTGAGTCATTTGCATGCCTTGATTTCTTACTGAGTTAATTATGACTCAGTTGAATTACTAATATTGAGGATATATTGATAACTTCAAAATACTCTATTTATTTTAAACTGAAATCAACAAAAATAAGTCCACAGTGTAATTTGTTTAGCACATATTTAGCACTTATTCTGAACTAAGAACTATTTTAAACACTTTATGTATTAAATCAGGGTTGTCAAACTATGTCTTATGGACCAAATCCAGCCCCACTGCTTGCTTTTGTACATAAAGTTTTATTGGAACACAGCCACACTCATTAATTTCCTATTGTGTATTGCTGCTTTCACACTACGATAACACAGTTGACTAATTGACATTTAGACTGCATGCCCACAAAGTCTGAAATATTTACTATTTGGTACTTTACAGAAAAAGTTTGCCAGTCCCTGCATTAAAACTTTTGCTCTTATTCTTTATTTTAAAGATGAAGAAAATGGACAATGAAAGGCTAAGTAACTTGCCTAAGATCATATACAGTTAGTAAAGGGGAGAAAAAGGATTAAACCCAGGCAACTGCCTCCACAGTCCCCATTCTCAATTATGCTAAGTTACATCTCAAATGATGAATTATATTTCCTGCCTATGAAGAAGCAATTATTCCAACATATTTCTATTAACAAAAATTGACTAGACCTTAATAGATTTTTTTTTCTCCAAAGCATAAAGTACCTTTAAATTGTGGATTAATAAGGATTTTACGACAAAGCTCTGGTCACTTTCTGTTATCTGTGTGGATTTCAGACAGTAAAATTCACTAAATTTATAGTACAAAGCAGAACTCCCATATTGTTCTCTGTAAATACTACTAGAGGGTCAAAAGAATTCAATATGAATGATATATGATATGGTATATATGAAGCTTAGTTGGACTAAGAAAAATAACAATGAATAAGAAGATTAAAAAGGGATTCCATGTCCTTTACATTTTCTTGTCTCTACAGCAGTTACAGGAGGCATTTAGACAATGACATTAATTAGAGAAGATAATAGATAATCCTGTCATCAGGACCAGAGTTTTAGATAATGACTAGAGCTTTTTGGGAAAGCCTTGTCACTATTTAAACCATTCATCCATACCCAATCCCTTTGGAAAATTAAATTTTTGCACTAATCAGAGCAGGTTTTCTGCACCTGCCAGCACATGATGGACTTCCCAATAACAGGCAGATGAAATGTTCTTTTTCACACTTGGAGCAAGGTTTCCATGGCAACACTCCCTGTACGCATTCAAATGAAACTTCTCTTTTCCCCGTCAAGAGTCTTTTCCTTTTCTTTTCTCTACCTAACCTTTTTCATTAAAAATAAGTACCTTGATCTTTGAAAGGCTAAAACCTACCAGTAGCTTAGAAGGAAAATACACAGACACACACACACATTCCACTGGATGTTGACTTTCTTTCTTATATCACATGAACAGTAGTCAGAACTAGCTTAGGACAAAGAAAATGACTGAGAGGACTCAAACTTGATTCCAAATGAGAAAACTGAATCAGAAGCTAGGGCATATGATTTTTGCCAACATGCAACAATAAACTAGGAATTCTTTTCGTACTGCCTGAAAATAAAATAGTATAAGTGGAAATCATGCTAAGAACAGACTGTGTTGTGCATATTGGCAGCCTTCTTGATTTATCACCAGATGACTTGTATATTGATAAGGCACAGCTTCGACCATTAGTAGCAGGCATTTGATGAAGGCATAAACTATTTCTAGTAAATAACTGCCTTGAAGAAATCTGGGTGTGAGTGAATTTTCCAGGAGAGTTTAGCCACAAAATAACCAAGAGTAAAAGAAGAATAAGGACAAAAAGACAGAAAGAAAAGGAGAAATAGTTATTGATATGCAATGATATTGATCTTTACAGATATCCTCAACCAGGATGAAATACATGCAGAATAAAATGCTAGAATACACTGTTATTTGACTTGTGGGCTATGGAGTGATGCTGCTCTGCCAGCTGTCTGTTACTGGTCCACAGCAGGATAAGTTCTTTCTGTATTGGTTGCCAAGGCACACACTTCCATGAATGTGTGTGCATGTGTTTTTCTCCATTATGTTTATTATGACTGCATTTATTGAAATGTAATTGTGTATGTATTGAATCTAATAATAAAAATGGGTCTCCTATTTTGTATGATTTTTAATTTTAATTTTATTTTCCTGGGAATTCCCAGGTGTTATATTTTATGAAAGTATTGCTGCAATAATACTGTCACAATAATATTGTGATCTTTTTTAATGGTCTGAGAAGTGCTGTGATCGATATTGGCCATAATTAGAGACTGGGGTTCTCTGTGTGCTTGAATGGATGAGTTTCACTGTTTTTGAAAAGAAAAACAATCAATGGTACAAATGAATTGTTGGCAGGTATTTTGCATGCACTGTGTCATTTCAGCTTCACATCTATGAAACAGATCTTATTTAATTCTTTTTACAGATAGAGAAACTGATGCTTAAGGAGATGAAAGTGACTTGTCTGTTTTACTCAGGGTGCTGCTGAAGATAGACTCTAACTCAGAAGACTGAATATATCTTAATGAAGGAACTTGTTACAGAGGAGTAAGCAAAATCAAGAGAATCAAGATGGGATATTGAAGTATCCCAAAATTGGCAAAAACAGGAAACCATTATCACATGTGGGTGTGTATGGGCAAGGGAATAAGGTTGTTACTGGAGAGAAAGTTGTACTTTTAGAAGGAAGGCTACATTATAAGCCCTTGGCTGTTGGGTGGAGAGCCACAGCCACTGCCAACCTGCATGCTGGCAGGATGGAGCCAAATTAGAAATACTCAGTGAGAACTGGAGACATGGAAGAGGGGCCACCCAACAAAAGCGATGGTGAGGGAGGAACACAGCCACTGCCATTAAGTCACCCCAGAGCAGAAAGAAAGCAAGGAAGAAATATGCCAAACTTTCTCCTTTCCCACTTGCACATTTCTTCCCCAGAGACACATGTGCCTTGAACAATTAATAAAACTTATGTCTCAGATCCTGCCTGGCATAGGTCCCTTCTAAGGCTTTGGAAAGGAATATAGCAATAGATTTAGAAATCATAGTTTCTGTGAAATATAAAAGAGTAATTTTTTTTTTCAAGCACTACTCATTAAGAGCTCTTTTCCCTCTCTCATTTCTCTTTCCCTCCTAATGGGCATATTGGAGAGGCCACTGCCATTTTGGAAACCCAGTTAAGAAGAGACTGAGTTAGGGAAAAATTCAGGGATTGTTTGTAGGATATATTTTTATGGCTCACTGGTCCTTTTTTATATAGTTAAGTCACTGCTGTCATGAAATTGTAAGAATGACCTCCAGAAACCCTCTCACTCCTGCTATGTCAATTCACTTGTCAATATAACAAAAAGGTGCAGTGTAGTGCTGAATAGAAATGTGTCTAGGGCACTTCAGACAGGAAGTATGTAGGTAGAGAAGGAACAAAAAGGTTTAAAATAAGCAGCAAGGTTAAATATTGAAATCTATCAATAGAAAAGTGTTTCAAGTTGTGTTTTTCTACAGGGCAGTAGTACAACTCCTTTTGGGTTCCTGGACCTGATTCCAGTGCATGTGTGTGGGAGGGCAGAGTTACCTGTGCTTCTGACCAACTGGCTACAGATTAGAGGTTCCAACAACCTCCCCATTAGGTTTGATTAATTTGCTAGAGCAGCTTACAGAACTCAGGAAAATACATTTACCAGTTTAATAAAGGAAGCAAGTTAACAGTCAGATGAAGAGATACATAAGGAAAGGTCTCTTGCGCTTCTAGCCTCATGGAACTTGGGCCCTGGCTTAGTGTCACTTGGACACATTCTGGTTCCCAAGCATGGAAGCTCTCCAACAGAGAAACAGGGGCCAAGAGAGAGATAAGATTTTCTCATGGGGTTTTGTAAGGGCTTCGTTGCATAGTCATGATTGACTAAATCATTGGCCATTGGCTGATTAAACCTCCAGCCCCCCATCCTTGGGTGGGGTCCAAAAGTCTCTCATTAACATGACGACATGACATGCATTTCACCTTTAAGGCTCTGAAGTGTTTTCAGGAACTGTGGATGAAGACCAAATATATGTGGGAAATATATATTTGGTCAACTGGATGACCGCATATGTATTCTCATAACTCCTTATATCACATAAATATATTTAATAAATGAAAAAAAAAGAACCCTGATATTTTCCCATATTTGAAAATGTTAAACAACATAAACTCAAGCAAATTCAAAGATTTAATTGGCTTTATTCAACAATTTATGAATCCAACAGCACTTCATCTTATAAATAGAGGGTGTGCTCCAAGGTGTTGTACAAAACAGAAGGCTTTTATAGGTAGAAATGGTGGAACAAGGAATTTAATAGCAAATGGAAAAGACTGTTTCAGGCAAGGTCACCTTTCCTTAGGGGTAAGTGCAGGGGATCTTATCAAGCAGACTACCTCAGTAGTGCTGGTCACAAATTCCAGACTGATGGGTTTAATATTCCATTCCAGGAATAGGCTGAAACTACAATTAGGTTAGTATTAAGACTTGGTGGGGCTTAACTTAATGACTCCACTTTGGCCTGTTGTTTCTTTTTGACAACAATCCTAAATTTACATGATATCACCAAGAATAATTTGTCAATTCTGAGACACTTAAAAGAAACTTATCTAAATTCTATATATAATAGACAAAAAATATCAAACTTTGTTCAACCATACAAGAATAAATACAGAATTATCTTTCTAATCTTTCTAGAAAGAATGTTATTATTCAGATCATTATATGAAAGGTAGGCAGGAAAAATAATTTAGGGAATAAACACTGAAGAGAAAATTAATATAAAAAATTTTTGTGTATGGATTTTGTGATGTGTGTGGTATTTATCTTGAATGTTTCTTTAAGAATTTGTTCTATGTTTTCTTCAAATATATCATTTGTTGTGATTTCTTTTCCAAATGTAAATATTCACTTTCCTTCTTAACTTTGTATGTAATATTCCATATTCTTTATAGAGGGAATTGTGTGAAAAATTGTAATATTTCCAGAATATCTCACCTGGCTTTAGTGCATCTGCATATCAATAGGCATTCCTCAGTGGTGGAGAGAAGTAATCCATCTCTATTATCAATGGGTAATTACCTGGGCAACTGAGGGCTTATCTGGACCTAAGAGTTTAGGGGGAGGGCTGGTTTGCTTCTGCTGGAGCAGGAAAGAGAGATGGCACTGGACTGCAGTTTGTAAGCAATAAACGGGTTTTAAACTTTATTTCTCCCTTTGACTGATTTCAGTTTTAGAAGTATTTTGCCCTGGGATTTCGTCTCCCCAAAGTTATATCTGGTGGTAGTTGACAGGACCTCTGAACCTGAAATGTGTCATAATGGGTGCAACCTTGGGGAGGGCTGCCCCTAGAGATGACCTGGAGAAGTGGCACTCATGCCAAGGGACGTGTGTTTGCACTTGTGTGGTCATGGAGGCTCCACCACTGCTGCTGGCTGCACTGTCACCAAACCATGGCCTGAGCCGAAGGCTGCTGCTGCTGCTGCTCCTGCTGCCAGCTGGAGCCCTGCAGGCCAGGGAGGCTGAGGAAAGGGGCTCTGAGCCCCTGGAGAGGAGTGCCTGTGTGCTCTCAAGGAGACTTACACCGAGTCCTGCAGCAGCATGAGACAATAGCAAGGGAGCCAATAGCCCTTCTCAGGTGGCAGATAGACTATACTGGGACTCTGCCCATATCAGAAGGATATCAGTATGCCATGACTAGTTTGGACAGAGCTACTGGATTATTGGCTGTTTTTCCTGTGTGTCGTGCAGATCAGCAAATGACCAAGAGGGGCCTAGAGCGTCTTTTTGCAGCCTATGGCGGCCGCAGGTAATTGAGAGGAATCAAGGCATCCACTTTACTGGACATGTATTACAAGGATGGGTGCAGCAAGTAGGAATAAAGGGGAAATTTCATGTACCATATAACCCTACCAGGGCAGGCATGATAGAGAGGTACAATGGTTTGTTGACCAATAGCCTACAGGGCTGGTCAGTTCACCTATGGGCAGTGCTACAGCATTTGAAGGAGAAACTCCATAAAGGAGCTTTGAGCCCTGTGGATATACAACTGTGTGTGCAAACCAAAGAACAGTGATTGAAGCCAGGATAAGGCCAGCAGAGCAACATCCTGCTGCCAGTCCTATTGCATTAAATCCTGGAGGCCCTGTTGAATAGACGTGGCCCCGGACATTTCAACACACGGACCAGCAGTGGCTGGCCCTTCTGGCACCTTGGGGAAAAGGCCTGGAAACTGGCCTCCTGTGTATTCCTGTAGTAACAGCAGAGTGGCCTCCAAAGATCATAGTTATTTTCTTCTACAGTCCTTGTGGCCTGGATGCGCCCCCTGGCTGCAGCTGCCCTGTGATGGCTGGAATGGATGAACTTTGGACTTAATCTGCATGGGACTTTGAATTTAGCTGAATCCTCCAGTTTGAGGATTATATGATTTTATTGCTGTTACAATTGTATGTCATTAATCTGACCACAATGCTCCAGTTTTCTCACCCAGGGACCATTGCAGAAGAGAGGAAATGAGTAAATTATAAGGCAAGACTTCTGGAGGGGTGGCCTGTGGGTAAAATTGTAATATTTCCAGAATATTTCACCTGCCTTTAGTGCATCTGCTTATCAACAGGTGTTTCTCAGGGGTGGAAAGAAGTAGTCCATCTCCATATCAATGGGTAATTACCTGGGCAACAGAGGGCTTATCTGAACCTGAGAGGTTAGGGGGAGGGCCAGTTTGCTTCTGCTGGAGCAGGAAAGAGAAACGGCCCAGGACTACAGTTTGTAAGCAATAAACGGGTTTTAAACTTTATTTCTCCCTTTGACTGATTTCAGTTTTAGAAGTATTTTTCCCCAGGATTTCCTCTCCCTGGAGTTACACATATACTCAATGTTTCAGGGGCCAGAAGAATAATCTGTCCCTGCTTCTGAAGGTGCCTATCCTTGACTGAACTCAAACAGAAATCAGATTCCCAGATGAGTCTACCTGAAAGAGACAGGGAGGAAGTGAATGAAGTTCAAGGCGGAGAGGAGACAGAGAAGGACAAGACCATTTTCCAAGTTCACATGGTTACAAAAGAGTAAGATCAGGGGCTCCAGATCTCTGATTCTAAAGCACATTGTATTTGCTTCTATTTCTGTAAGACCTGGTCATTACATAACAAAGGAATTGGAGTAAGAGGTGGGATAAGACTTAGGTCATTCCTCTATTCAATTTAGCTAGTCTCAAAATGGGTAAAATAATGTCATTATTTTTAGAGCATATGAAAAGTAGTATGATTTGTAGAATTATAAAAAAATTATCTGATTTTTTTTAATTTCAGAAAATTATTTCTTATTCTTTACGTAATCTACATGACTAACATCTTGCTTCTGAAATAATTGGCTAATTGTAAACAAGTCCCACATTTAAGGGTATTACGTATTAATAAGGATAGTTATTTGACATTCTTTGACACAGCTTCAGTTAGAAAACTTTTAGGACAGAACAAAACAAAGTGAAATTAAATTTCCAATTAAGATACATTTTTCTTCTCCCCTTCTTTTAAAACAGCACAAAATTATGACACTAACTCAGAAGCAAGCTACTTGTGCTTTAAATATCTTAAATTCAGGTACTATGAAATCTTGCCCTTAGCTGTATATTCTAAAACATGTAAAATATTCCTCTGATACCATGATGAAAATACATGAAATTTTACTGATGCATTTCTATGAATCTTATTTTCTTATTTGTGATGTCTGTTTGGACATAGTAAACTTTAGGCATTTTAAAAAAAGTCAGGGTGAGGAGAATCAAGAAGAGCCATCCATCTTTCAGCCAAAAGGAGCATCTGCTAATAGCTAACATGCTTGAACCAGCTGGATTATGCCTATGATAAGGTTCATAACTTTCTAAGGGGTGAGAGCTCCTGCTCCAAATTAATGTATTTAGCTACATTAGCAATCCTGAATATATAAATTGCATTTAAAGTTAGAATAGCAAGCAAGGCAAAATAATTACACTGTCTAAATTAATACAATTAGGGATTACTAGGGCTCTGAAGTTCATTTGGGAAGAAAATGAAATAGGCCATTAGTGGATACCTGGAAAATCTTCCAGAGGATTACATTCTCTTTCACCTTTCATGACCCCTCACCTCATCCATTTGCCCCTGAGTAAAAAGGCATTTCTGATGATTAGCCCATCTGGCAAAGACTTCCTCACTTGTATCCATTCTTCTTTTCTTTCTTTAGTAATAGAAGCCTTGCCTTTTAGCTGAACATATGAGTGCCCCAGGTTAAAGCCTATGTGTCAGACTACTTTGCAGCCACAGATGTGCCTATATAAAGATGTTCTCACCAATGACACGTGAGTGGAGTTTATTTATGCACCTTCTCCATCCTCCCCTGTTTTTGCTCTTTAATTGACTGATTGGAGCTTCTGTGTTGCCGATTTGGTAGTGAGCCATCTTAGGCCAAATAAGCAAGGGCAACATTTTATGAATGGCAGAAAAGAGAATGTACTTGGGACCCCATCATATCAGCTTGGATTGCATAAACTCAGTATATGAGATAAGAAACAAACTTTTCCCTTGGAAATGTTTCCATTATTTGTTCTTTGATGTGGCAGCTGATTCTCTATTCTACTTAAAAAAAAAACCTTTCATGATTTTAGTTAAACAATTTTCTAAAGTAGGCATATCTTCACCTCTCAGAAAGGGACTTCCCTTGAAATCCCCAACTTTGTTTAACCAGTGAGTTCAACCCTGTAATTAAAATAGGGGATCTCTACTGTGTATAAGTCCTAGATGGCTCTCTATTTATAATATTGAAGTAAAGTAAATTAGTTAACAGGTATGGGTTGTTCACTCTGTGTTAGGTGCTAAGCTAGGTACTTGTAAGATATAAACGCATTCTGTCCACATAGCAGTCTTGTGATAGAAAAGCTGTAATTATCCTCGTTACAAATCCTTTGACCAAGATTACATAGCTCTTAAATATATGAACCAATATTTAAATCTAGGCAGTTGAAGTCTGGAAATTTTATATGTTGTCATAATGCCATACTACCTCTGATTTCTTTCTACTTGCTCAGACTTTTTCAGAAGTGTATTTTGCCTTGGGATTTTAATTCATTAATAATCTAAACAGAGCTGAAATATATGTAACTTGGATACTTATTGAATAAATTATATGGACAAGGCATGATGCTTAGCCCATGATAACCCCTCAGTGTGCATTATTTCAATAAATAGTAAAGTGTTAGAGCCATCTCAGAGGCTTTCCAAGAACCAATTATGTGGATTCCTTCCCAACTCTACATTCAGTTCAGTGAAGGCAGGTTGGTTGCTCAATGTGTCATGGTGGGAATATTTATATCTCAAAAATTGGCAAATGTCACAAATCAGAGTTTTGTTTGTTTCATTTGGAGAACCCAATACTAGTGTACCACTTGGTAAGAAAGTAGAGAAAAATTGCACGAAGTTTTATATTCAAAAAGATCATGTTCTCGTGGGGGATACAAACATGTAAATATAATTTTCACATGATAATATAAGAATATTATTAAAATTATGAGTACAAAATCAAAAGAACAACTTAGTTTAAGTATGGCAGAAGTTGAAAACTAGCTGGGACATGCTATCTGAGCTAGACTAGTAAAAACTGGAATTAAGAGTTGGTATTAAATTTTCTGTGTCTATGAAAAAATGACAGAATATAAAAGAAAGCTTCAATTCAGTTCGTTCTTATTTGTATATTAAGATATCTGTGACAACCTTAACTTTACCCTTGAGAGAATAAGATGGTTATCTAAACTACATACACATTAGCTCCCTTGATAAGATTTCCTGCCCATAAACATCTTCATCACCTCCTCATAGTTCTGACTTTAAAGATTAAATTCCTAGAGTACTCAAGACTTCTCTTATTAAATGCAGATATATCAGGAAGTCGTTCTCTTATAACATCTTATCAGTTATTGGTTTTGAAGCTCTGACTGATTGGTAGTTCATATAACTAGGCTTTTTGAACTAGAAATTCAACATAATTAGCACTTTGGAAATAATCATGCCCTTGGTTTAGTAAGGAAAGGGAATCTGTAATCAATACTTCAATGTCTCACCATATAGTTAACTTTCTACATTATTTCTCCTTTTGTCTCATTTCTAATCACTAATACCAATACTTAACGCAAGTGCCGTAGCATTTGTCTCTGTCAAGCTTTATACAGCACAATTTATACATTCAACAATGAAATAAATACCATAGTAATAGCATTGTTTTCTAGACTTCACATATTTTGTGTTTACCTGATGTAAAACTTGCTTTTCAGTGATGACACTCATTCCTGATATTTCTGAATTTTTACCTGAAATATATGACCAGTAGATTAACTTCCTATCCTGCTCGGCCAGTCCTACTCTAAGACTGACATTTTTCCCTAATCCTTCAATTTTGCTAGGCTTGAATTCAGCACTGATTTCTAGCCCTATGATATGGACCCTATTTCTCAGATGTTTGAAAATTTGACTAGTAGCTTATTGACCTGGATCTCTGTCCATTGCCAAGTCCTGAATTTGCCAGTACCATGGTTCTTCAACTCATGGGACTTGCTGGACTCCCCAGAGGGTAATTATCCACTCATGACCACCTCTCAACAGTCATCAAACTAATTAGACCCACCCCCATCAGGTCCTGAATTCCTCCTATAACCGACATCTAGTTTTGTGCCTTGGGATCTGTACCTAAGTAGAAACATCAATTTACGGAATATCAATTAGAGTTGGAGTTGCAAACCCTTCTACTCTGTCTTTCTCCATGGCCTATTCAGACATAAGATAAAAAGAAAAAAAGAGGCAAGATGAGTCAAAGAAGACAAGGAAAAAGAATAAACAGCACAAGGGAATGGGATGGAGTTATAGGCATCAGAATGGGGGAACAGGAGACAAAGCTTGAAATAAGAAAACATTTTGATAGATCAAAACCATACTGGAGCTACTTTGGAATAATCTATGGCATAACGCTCTCTATATATTGAACAGCTTCCTCTGACTACTATGACACAGGGATAAAGTGTTGAACAAATACGGACAAATGTCTCTTTACAATGAAGCCATGCAAGTGTGAAATTGGCCACCTTGTATACATAAATTTCACAGCTATACACAGCCTTTTGATTATTGAGCCTACATGGTCCAAGGGATACCCAACTTGAAGCTTTTGGTCCAGTGGGTAACATAAATGCATTCAAGAAAAGCCACTTAAATATTTTGTATTTCAGATAAATGATTGCAGTGCCAAAATCTATCTTTTGGTTTTTAATAGGACTAAAATTAATTAATATGTGCTAATCTAAGTTTGGCTTTAGTACAGCAGGTTAGTCATCAAAATGGGTTGACCATCTATGAAATAATTTTTAGATTCAATCAACAGTAAATTTCATAGCAATGGAATATATATATATATATATATATATATACTGAAATTAAATATATATATATGTAATTTCAGTATACTTGTCCTTTATGGCATTAATACTTTAAGGGCCACGCAATATTTACAGATTCAATTTTTGGAAAAATAATAATACAGAAGGAAGTTTGTTTAATCAGTCTGACTTCATATATGACTGCAGGATATTTCATATCCTACTCAGTGTTACGCATCTACCAAAGTTTATTCACCCACTTGTCTACTGTAGATACCTAAATGGTTTTAAATTTAAACTACTGAAATATGATGATGGATAGCCTCATATAAACTCCCTCATTCTCTGTGGAACCCATACCAAGTAGTAGAGGAGTAGAGTGATAACAGAATTTACATATGCTTTTATTTCCCTAAATACTGTTAGGTTCCATTATATAATGGTTTCAATCTGTTATACTCTGGCCAGTAGTGCACAAGGATTCCTATTTTCCCACATTATCACCAATAATTGGAATCATCTACTTTTCAAAATGTTTTTAAAGTCTTTTTTTGCCAATCTGTGGGGTAAGGAGTCCTATCAAATTGTTTTAATTTCTCTAATTACTAGTAAGGCTAGTCATGTGCATTTCTCCTTCTAAGAATTCTGTTTTTTATATTTCATTTCTCTATTTATACTGGCTTCTCTCTAATTTTTGTTATTGTTGGTTTACATGAGCTTCTTGCATATTTTAAATATTATTCCACTTATTTATTTATTTACTGAAACTATTTCTCTCCCAGTCTGTCAGTCATCTGCTCTAAGTTCTAGATACTGAAAATAATTGCTGCTATGGTTTGGATGTGTGCTCGCATGCCCAAATTCATGTATTGAAATCCTTATCCTCCAAAGACGATGGTATTAGAAGGTTGCGCCTTTGGGAATTGTTTGGGTCATAAGGTGCAAGCTCTCATGAATGGGATTAGTGACCTTATAAAAGAGACCCTAAAGATCTTGCTAGACCCCTTCCACCATGTAAGGACACAGTGAGGAGGTCCAGACATGAACCAGGAATAAAGTCATCACCAGAGGTGACTATGCTAGTGCCTTGATTTTGGACTTGCCAGCCTCTAAACTGTGAAAAATTTGTTTCTCTTTATAAGCACCCTACCTGTGATATTTTGTTATAGGAGCCCAAATAGATAAAAACATTTGCTTTTGTGGAGCTTTGCTGATGTCTTCTGTGAAAGTGTATTGACCTGACCTCCTAGGTCACCAAGAGGTAAATTTTGGTAACAGGGGAGGAGAAACTACATAAAAGCAGGAACAAGAAAGATAAGAAAGATGAGCCAGAGATAAGCTGATTCATAAGCAAAGAAGTATCACCAGAGGAAGGATAGTACATGGATGGTACATGAGGGTGACTTCCTGATCACAGGCTCAGCGGTGCGGCTGCTGGGTCACTGGAATTTCCACTGACTATGAATATCCAGTAGAAATGTTACTCTTTTCCTTGATTCTGCTTAAACAGCCTTCTTTTTTTTAAATTTCTTTATGCTTTACAATAAAATATCAACAGAGGTAACATGTCTCTCTTCTTTACAATTTGAAGGAAGTACAAAGCTCTACATCCCAAAGCCATGTCTCCACCACAACAAATTAGGAATGTTCTATATGACATGATGTCCTAATCTGTAATGAGTAGAACTTTCAATAGAATTCAAGGTCAAAAGAAATTGACTGGTTGGCTTAAGTAGATGCTAATAAGACTACATTAGTAGGTTTCTCAGAATTTAATTTTCAATCAACTATATAATATCAGACACGTTTAAAACAGATCTTTTCTCCCTCCACTTCAAAAATTTACATAGAATTTCTAACAACCAACAATAAAGTTTTATCTTATATTCAAGAACTGTGACAATCATAATAATAGTAAATACAAATTGCAGCTATTGTGGAGTCTATTATGTGCCATAGTCTCTCTTTCACAGTTGTTTATTAAAATGTTTGACATACTAGAAGCAATGTGATAGCACTGCAGTATGATTTTTTAATCCAGAATCTTCAACTACATTCAGATAGAATGAACTCTTTGTAAATAATTGGTTTGCATCATTATAAATCACTTTATAAGGACAGCCTCATTTGAATAGACTATCTATAGAAAGTTGTTTCAGACTTCCTAAGGTGTCTTCAGAGACATCAGTAGTTGAAAATTCGATTTAAATAGAATTTAGTTATTGAATCAAAAAAAATCAGGCAGAAAATAAGCCTTGTATTGCAGGTCACATTTGAAGAAGAGTTTGTGAGTCAAAATAAACATATTCTCTTTTCAATTAATCTTGAATAGTCAATTGGTTACACCCATGCTTTTGGCAAGTAATTTATTTATGAAACTACTAGAGCACTATGAATATAAAATAGCACCAAGATCCAGTGCCTACTCTTACTTATCTTCTTTTATACTGATGAAGGGGAAGGCCTTTGTACAACAGTCTTAGTTTGGACTGCTACAACAGAATACCATAAACTCGGTGGCCTAAACAACAGACATTTACTTCTCACAATTCTGCAGTTTGGCAAATGCAAGATCAAGGAGTCAGCAGATCCAGTATCTGGTAAGGACACTTTCTGAGTTGCAGAGGACTGGCTTCTCATTGTATTCTCACATGGCAGAGAAAGAGTCACCTCTCATTTATTCTCAGAGCATTAATGCCATCCATGAGGGCTCCACCTCAAGACCTCATTACCACCCAAAGCCCTCATCTCCTAGCACCATCACATTAGGGTTTAGGACTCAGCATATATTTTGAGGGAGGGCACAACATTCTGTAACAGTCTATAACACCACCATTACTCAAGCGAATGGTCAGATCACCATCAATGATGCCACTGCAGATGGCCAAATTATACTAGTTCATCGAAAAATTATTAGAATTAATCATGTACAATTTCTCACTGTCACCCTGGGGATTCTGATGAATTCAAGATGTTTAATATGTTCTAGGTTAGTAAGATAATTGAGTGACAAAAGAAAAATACACAAAATATAAGATATCCCATTTTGCACTACTTTGTCTTTGAGTTTCTTATCCTAACCACTGAATTAAGACACTATGCCTCTTACGTAAAATTAAGAAATAAATTTAAATTTTTTGTAGAGATACTGTCCACATTATGAGTACGAATATGCATAGAACAAGAGGAACTATATAATAATCTGAACCTTTTAACCCACCCCTCACACTTTCCTATAAAACCAACAAGTATTCAGATAAACAGGGATGGTCCTGACCTCTTAGGCCACCCACCCTCTCTTAGAGAGGGTGTATTTTCACCTTGCTAAATAAAACTGTCTTGTAGCATTCTCATCTTGCTCCATATTCCCCATCTAAGCATGTCAAAAGAGGACTGAGAAAGACCCCCTTCCTATCACATTAGAATTGGACTTTTCAGCACAAGAAGACCATCTAAAATTTCAGATAGTCATTGGAGCCCAGGTACAGCTTCTATCACATACTAGTGGTGTTTCTCATGGATGGTGCACATCATCTCAGTGCATTTGCACTATATTTATTCAGGAAATGGCAGATATTGAAAGATGGCTGCTTACTCTAATCAGGAATGGCTTTATATTCTGTTAAAAAAACAAAATTCAACCATGTAAATTTCATGAATCAGGCAGTGTAGTTCCAGGAGGAGGAGGTTCCCTGCCAGGGGTAAGTAAGTTCGCTATGAATTCTATGGGACCAAAGAAAGACAAGGACAAAACGTTGGGGATGATGGGGATTACCATCTTTGTTCTCACAATGGTCACAGGAAGCTTGGTGCATGTGTCTTGAATGTGGTCTCCAGGCTGGCTACAGGTTCTGCTCTCCAGCATGAGCTCAATCCTCTAGGCAGTAGGCCTTAGTCTCTCCTTGCTCCCCACCCACCAAGCTCCCTGCCCTCACACTCAGGCTTAATTATCTAGGAACACTGGGGCTCCATGGCTCTCTCCCCACTCTCCTGGTGGCCCAGCTCCCTGCTCCTACACTCCAGGAGCAACTCTGTGGGTGGGACCCTGGTGACTGGTAGACAACTGACCAATTACATACCAGGAACACAGGCAGAGGAGATAATGGGTGTTTCCTCTCTACACCTCCCCTAGTCAGGTACTCCCATGACTGACCAGCAGCTCTGTCTCTGGTAAACATAACATAAATGTGCAACCATGCTCTAAGATATCCTATTAAGGCCAGGTGGGAATCCTGGTCAGAAAGTTCCATTTTCCCCAAAGGCAGTATATCCCATCTGGCAGTAGAGAAGAGAAATGCTTCAAGAGTTGTACAAAATGGAAGGTTTTTATAGGAAAAAAGGTGGGGCAAAATATTTGCAAAAGAAGAGAAAAAATTGTTTCAGGCAAGGTCACTTTCTCCTAGGGGTAAGAGCAGGGGGTTTTATGCATATGAATTCAACCAGGAAATTTCACACCCACTGGTTTAAAATTTTACTCCTGGGAGAGGCTGAACTGCAGTTAGGCATTAAGCCCCAGGTGGTGACCTGGCACTGCATTGCTCTTGGGCCTGTTGTTTTCCTTTTTTAACAATACAAAGAAGAACATAAATACCAGACCAGCTCTTGTATTTTATGAGTCAAGGCAGAGATTAGGCATATTAAATATGTCCTTGGGTCATCAGCAAAACAAGAGAGCCAATCACTTAAAAAATTGTCTTAAGGTATAATTTCCAAGTAACAAAATTAACTAGTTTTAAGTGAGGCAGATTTCCAGTGGGACTGGTACAACAAGACATGTCGTCTTAGTGGAGATTGGCCAAGTGGGAAGCTGCCATCAGGCGTTGTGATCAGCCTGCCAAACAGGACGCATAGGAAACCACTCCCTAGAATGGCCAGTCTGAGATACAAGGAGGGTTTCTGATTCCAGCCCAACACTAACAGCAAGTCCTAGACAACCAGGTGGACTTCCCCCTTTCCACTGCTTATAATCCCGTAGACACCACCACCTACATGGCTTCTTCCCTTGGAGCCCCACTCTAACAGTGGGAGCTCCCTTCTTTCTATTCTTCATGAAAAGCTTTGCTGGTTGCTCTGTACTGCTGTCTGTTGCTTTCATACTTCATTACCTCCAAGATATGATCCAGGGAAAAAAAACGTCATTTCAGCTGGTAGCATTAAGTGTGCAATTTGATAAGTTTTAAAAAATGTATACGGTCATGTAGCCATCCTACATTCATCATCCAGAACATTCCTATCACTCTAGAAATTTCCTTGTGCTTTTAGCAGTAAATCTCCCCCTTATCCTCAAGAAATAATTGATAATTGATATTTTTTTCAATTATTTTATAGGAATACCCAGGAATTATTCACATTAATGCTTGGCTCAAAGATTTTTCTTGTGCTCTGTACATGAATCTGTTATTAAAAAGTCCATAAAAGATTTTAACTTCTAGTATAACTCAATCATTTTTAAGAAACTCTTACATGAAATAAGTCAAAGAAGACTTAGGATTTCATATTAAATTTCATTGTCTATCCTAAAAGGAAACAATTGTATGATTGTGCAAGCATCCTTGAAATATATGAAATGGTTCTATTTAATCTCAAATGTTTACTGTGATGATCCCAGCTCTCTGCGATCTTTTGCTGCATATGCATTATCAGGCACGATCACAGGCACTGCAATGACAGTAGAACTATTAAATTGCCAGGTGCGTAAAGGGAAAAAAAAGAGTAATTTTTCATTATGAAATCCCTATATTATCTACTTTATAGATAGTAATTGTAATCATCTCTCAGGCTGATTAAAATATTTAGTTTAAGAAGTTGTGATTCTAGGGAGCTCTGGCCTGCACATCACCTTTTCCTTGAACAAAAATGTGTTGTTCTTCTCCCTTCGCCATTATGATTCCAGGTGCAAAATGACAAGGAATTAGAGTGAAGTTGTTCAGTAATTTTTGTCAATAAGAAACTAACGTCCAGGAAGATTCATATTCTGTCTATTTATCTACTGCCACAAGTACTACAACATATTTGTAATAAGATAAATTTGGAATAGTGTGTTATTCTTTACTACATATTTATTATCTGTATAACTGTTTGATAAGAATACAATGGTGACAAAAATATTTACTTTGGCAGAGGGTTTTTCTGCCCTTGTAGAATTTAAAATGTAGTAGGAAAGTATACTGGCTTGAACATTGTTTCCCCCAAATTTATGTCCACCCAGATGTGACTTTATTTGGAAATAAGATCCTTGCAGATGCACTTAGTTAGGATGAGGTCATACCAGCTTAGGGTGGCCCTAAATCCAGTAAATAGTGTCAAGAAGGCCATGTGCAGACATAGGGAGGAAGGTCACGTGACAATGGAGGCAATACTTGGATTGGCGCATTTCCAAGCTTAGGTATGCCAAGGGTTGCTAGCAATACACCTGAACCTAGGAGATGAGTTCAATACAGTGTTAGGGACTTCATGATTGTATATCCCAGCACAGTTCATATGCTGAAACCCTAACCCCCAATGAGATGGTATTAGGAAGTGAGGCCGTGGGAAAGTAATTAGATTCAGATGAGGTGATGAGAGTGGAATCCAAATGATGGGACTTACAGTGTCTTTATAAGAGAAAGAGACTACTAGTCTTTCTTTGTATCATGTGAGAATATATCAAAAAGACTGCCATCTACAAACCAGGAAGAGTGTTCTCACCTGGGGATTTTCTGGTGCTTTGAACTTATGAGAAAGAACTATGAGAAAAAAATTCTGCTGTTTAATACACCATTAATGACATTCTGTTCTGTTACGGCAGTCCAAACTGACTACGTTGGAAATTGGTACCAAGGAGTGAGGTGCTGTATTATTGCAATTCCAGGGTGAAAATCCTAGGGCAAAATACCTTTGAAACTGAAATCAGTCAAAGGGAGAAATAAAGTTAAGAAACCCGTTTATTTTTACAAGCAGTCATCCGTCTCTCTCAACTGGGCTGCAGCAGAAGAGTTCCACCCAAACTCTCCATTCCAGAAAAATGCTCACCCTTGCATGCCCTGTAATTACCTATTGATATGTATATAGACTAAATCTCTCCACCCCTTGGAAACCCCTATTGATGTGCAGATGCACTAAAACCAGATAAGAGATTCTGGAAATATGGCAATTTTACCCACAGCCCACCCCTCCAGAAATCTCGCTTCACAATCTACACATTCTCCATCTTCTGCAATGGCCCCTGTGCAAAAAAAAACGGACCACTGTAACCAGACTAATAACATAAAATCATGATAATCCTCAAGCCAGAAGATTCAGCTAGGTTCAAAGTCCTGGAAAGATTAAGTCCATAGCTTGCCCATTCCACAGGCAGTCAGTAGCTAAACAGGGATGGAGTTCAGAGCAAACATCACAGAGCAGCATCAGGTATGATACATGCAAAAGAGTGGTCCTGTGATAGGACAGTGGCAGGAATGGGATTTCTTTCTGGTCTAGTATACCATATTTTCAGCCCTCTCCCTGTGGGGTTACTGATGGGTCTATATGTAGAGCTACAGGAGGCACATGCACTGACCAACGGTAAGACAAAACTCCCGGGTAAGATGCTCTTACTTTCTGGCCTTTTTGGTTACACTGTTTTCATGTTTGGGGGCCTCTCTGCTGTTACTCCAGGAACACACAGAAGACCAGTTTCCAGGCGTTGTACCCAAGGTGCCAGAAGGGCCACCCATCACTGGTTCATGTGTTAAAATGTCCAAGGCTACGTAGTCTCCAGGTGGCTGTGTGATTAAGTCACAGTCCACTTCTGATGGGGCTCTGCTGACCTCCTCAAAGGTCAAAGACAGGCCCCACTGACAGGCTGCAGCCTACATTGTCTTCAGCTGCTCTGGGCCAATAAGAAAGGCAAATGGTCTACAATGCACTGCCGAGGCCCCAGCGACAGCCATCTTCAGTCACATGGACATCCAGCTCACAGGGATCTGATGGATCTGTCTCAATCAACATCTTTTTGCATTTTGTCTCACGCAAGACCTTTGTCCATTTTGCAACACGGGAGGTAAATGTACACATCTTATGCCAGCTGCACCTGTTGCCCTTTCATACAAAATGGCATAAGGGCTTCAGAATTTATGCCAAGTGGGAAATAAACATTCTCCAGTAGCCTTCAAGTCCCAAAATCTCTTGCAAAAATGCCACATTTATCTGTAAGGTAATCAGACATGAGAATAACATCATACACACTGTTAGATTCATTTGGGCTTGTTCCACTTGGCCACATCCTGCAAAATATTTGGGGGCAGGGTCCCTGGAAACCCTCTAGGTTGCAGTAAATCATGGAACATTCAGCTCCTGTGTCCACCAGGTACAGGACACATTGTACATTCACAGTGGACAAATGAATATGATTCTACATGTGGCTTCTGATCCACACCACATCTCCCAAAGTGGGGGGCCTTGACCCTCCCCTCAGTCAAACCACAATGCCCATCATCGTCCTGTAAGGGTGAGGACCAGGCAGAGCCTGAGTACTATTCCCCGGGAGGTCTTGCAGGGACACAGGCCCAACATGAGGCTTTGCCTCCAGCTTCTGTGTCCTGAACCTCAGTGGCTGGAACTGCTGCTCTGGCTTTAATTGGTGTCACAGTTCTAATAAGATCCTATTGGGCTGCCCATCAAGTTCTGCTTTCACGAGCCTAGCTTTTATCAAATCAACTCACATCTGGCTCCTCAAGACTTTCAAGGGGCCTTTTGCACCTCTCCTTTCAGTCATAGCCTGTACTTTCTTCTGGGCTCTTATTATTTCAACCTCCCCCAGATCTGCTAAAGTATGAGTAGCCTCACTTAAGGGTTGCCCTATGTAGGGGGCAAAAATAGTCACTAGGAACCCAAAGAGAGATGAGGGAGCTGTATGGAGCACCAAATTTCTCATTCCTACGGTGAACAACTCCTCAGCAGTGCTTTGGGGTCCATATTGTAGATGATATTTTCCATGCCCAATTCCCATAATACCTGCTGGAGCTCTGCATACATTTTCAAGCTAGTGGGTAAGTATGGTAAATCACCTTGATTAGGCCAAAGTGCCCTGATGGCTGCTGTCAGCCAATCCAGAAGCACCCAATTTCCTGAGGTGTGATGGGCACATTGCAACCACTGCCAGAGAGAAGGGTGAGTCATCAGCAAAGCCAGTCTACTCATTTCAGAACCTGACATAAGAATGTTTTCCACCTCCATATCTCAGAGATGCAAAAGCCATGTAGGCAGAGTTTCCAATAGCTTCTGCCAATACTGGACTCTCATGTCCACAAGCTCATCCTGGGTATAGGGATGGAGCATGGAGTGCCCCACAACCTGAGAAGGAGGCGGCTCTTCCCACTGAGGAGCCCTTGGTTGTTGTGTTTTTAGTTTCTTAATTACAACCGAGTGGTTTGTAATTATAATCCAGGAGAAGCCCATGCCTCAGGCCATGGCCGCAGCAACAGTTCGTCCCTCAGTCCTCCCCACTCATCCTCTCCCAGCACTTCAGCTCCACCATCTCCGGAGCTGAAGTCACTGCTCATTTCTCCCCCTCACCCACGACCTTCTGCAATGTGGACCCTCCTGCTGCCTCCCCTCACTGCTGCTAAGGAATTTTCCAGGAGTGCAACCCATCCTCTCAATAACTGTCTCTCTTCCTTAAGGGCATCCCATAGGTCATCACCCAGCTCCTCCAAACTATGCTAAATTATGTTTCTCTCCTGCTGAAGTCTCTCCCTCCTCAATAACCTGCTTTCTCTCCTCAATAACCCTCTGTCTCTCCTCGATAATCCTCTCTCTCTCGTCAATAACACTTTCCACTATCTGGATGAAAAGAGATCCTACAATGCCAGCTGCTACATGGCCACTCAGGGCCTCTAATGAGTCTTCTAACTGACGGAGGGCTAGTTCTGCAACTTCCAGTGTCTCCATTCTTCCCCAATTCTGGGGAAAGCCCCATCCTTCTAGGAGGTGCTTTACCCTAGACCAATTCCCAGCTAGGGATCCTCCAGTTGGAAGCCCCACATATAGGGGGTTCCTGAATAAAGCTGCACCCTCTACCACTGCAGCCACTGGTGCCTCTCCACCATCCTTAGAGGCAACCAGCCCAAGAATCACACCCATGTAGACAGATTTTGGCCTCAGAGGTCCTGCTAACTACCATCAGATATAACTCTGGGGGGAAAATCCCAGGGCAAAATACCTTTGAAACTGAAATCAGTCAAAGGGAGAAATAAAGTTAAAAGACCCATTTATTTCTTACAAGCTGTTGCCCTGTCTCTCTCTTTATCAAGCTGCAGCAGAAGAGAGCTCCATCCAACCCCAACCTCTCTGGTCTAGATAAAGCCTTGCACGCCCATGTAATTACCTACTGATATGGAGATGGACTACTTCTCTCCACCCCTTGGAAACACCTATTGATATGTAGATGCACTAAAGCCAGGCAAGAGATCTGGAAATATTGTAATTTTGCCCACAATTATAAATACCTAAAATGTGAAAGCAGTTTTGAAACTGGGAATGTATAGACTGGAAGAGTTTTTATATGCATGCTAGACAAAGCTGAGATTGCCATGAAGGCACTTTTAAAAGTGAGTGGTGAAAGCTTGGAAGGGAGAGAGGGAGGAGATCTGGTGCGAAAGCTTCCATCTTCTCAGAGAATACAAAAATACTCATGAAGAGAATGTTAGCAGAAATATGGGCAATAAAGGCCCTTCTGATGAGCTTTCAGGCAGAAATAAACATTTTATTGGAAATTGAAGGAAAGGTGATAATGTTATAAAGCAGCAAAGAACTTGGTTGTATTGTATTTGTGTCTATTTTTTTAGAAGGTAGAACTTCCAAGTGATGAAATTGTATATCCAGCTGAAGAGATTTCTAAACAAAATGGTGAAGGAGTGATTTAGTTCCTGGAAACATGCAAGAAGGGAGAAATGAGTTGAAGAAGGAATTATTCAGCAAAAACAGAGCTTAAAGATTTGGGAAATTTCAGTCTATCTTTATTTCAAGAAATGAGAAAGCATATTCTGTACAAAGAACTGTGTGGCTAAGCAAATATTTGATAAGGAGATTAGTATGGGAGTGACCCACAGATTCAGTTAGCTACCCCAGCAGGAAAACTGCCAGTTTGTACTAATGTGAAAGAAAATGAGACAGAATGAAGCAAAGCTGTCAGATAGGACAGGGTGATAAAACGATTCAGCTATACATTTGTGTTATTCTTCAAGAAAAGGGGAGAGTGGCCCTGAAAGTGATCAGAAATCATCAAGGCCTCTATCTAGCTTTCAACAGGGATGATAACCTCCCACAAAAGCTGTGGGAATGTGACCCACACCCTAGCAGAGCCACAGTGTGGGTGGGGCTGAGATGGGGACCTTGGGTTTAGTCAGAGTAGGGCAAGGGCCTCTGGAAAAAGCAAGGCAGGATATTTACAGTCAGAGCAATGTAACCATGTAAAGTCCCTATCAAAACTCTGTGTTCAGCATTATACAAAGTCAAGGTCACACTAATTCTCTAGGGTAAAGATAACAGACTAGGAATATAGACATCTTCAGTGAGATCGGTTAAAGGTCAAAATGCCAGGAGCAACTTGGCCTGGAATGTTAGTGTTTCACAAGGGTATCTCACCATAACCTGTGACTTCACTGTAAACAGCCCTAGACAACAACCCAGCCCACCTTGAGGGTAGGGCAGATGGTACAAGTCCACACCCTAAACCCTTTGTTCCCAAAAATCCTCAACTGCCTATAAATCCCCTAGACAACGCACCACCACAGGCTCTCTTGTCCCCTCCTGGTGTGAGCCAGGAGTTCTTTCCTCTCACTTTATTTCTAAATAAAAGCCTCTACCCTGGCTCTCCTACCTTGGGTGTTTGTTAAGTTCATTCTTGGACTATGCAAACAAGAACCCCAGCATCAGGACCTGGCAAAGAGTGGGGGTGTGGATGGGACCTACACAGGGAGCAGCAGCATAGGCAGTGGGCAGTGCCCAGTCAGGTTATGGGGGCAACATCACTCAGGGAGTCTGGAGGGCAGAGCAGCAAGCCACACAAGATAATTCTTGAAACTTCAGATCTCATGGGTTTTGCCTACTAGAGTTTGGACTTGCTTGGTCCTTTCATCCTTCCTCTTCTCCAATATCTCCCTTTGAAATGGGAATGCCTATCACATGTCTGTCCCACCATTGTATTTGGGGAGCACATAACTTGTTTGGTTTTGCAGGTTCAGAACTGGAGAAGAATTTTGCCTCAGGATGAATCCTTTCTAATTTAGATGAGACTTTGCACTTTAAACTTGAGAGGGTTATTGAGGTGGAATGAATGCATTTTATATCTGAGAAGGGTCAAGGGTAAGATGTTATGAACTGTATGTTTGTGTCCCCCACCAAATTTATGTTGAAATTCTAATCCCCAGTGAAACAGTAAAAGGAAGTAGTAGGGTCTTGGGAGTAGGTTTGAATTAGGTTATGAGAGTATGGTCCAAATGATGGAATTAGTGTCCTTACAGGAAGAGAAAGAAACTATAGCCCTCTCTCTCTTTCTTCCATGTGAGGATGCAAAGGAAGATGATCATTTGCAAACCGTGAAAAGTATTTTCACCAAACATGAATCTGCCAGGTTGATCTTGGACTTTCCATCCTCCAGAACTGTGAAAAATAAGTTTTGTTGTTTAATCTACCCAGTGTATGGTATTCTGTTACAGCAGCCTGAACTGACTAAGAAAGATTCTCCTTTAGAGTTTCCGGAAGGAAACAACCCTGGTGACACTGAAATTGCAGACTTCTCACCTACTGAATTGTGAGAATATATTTTCATTGTTTTAAGTCACTGGAAGCTCTAGGAAACTAATACAGAGAGACATATATTGATGAAATAGTGATAAAAAATGTGAAATTCCAATTTCAAATAAATAGTCTTGATGAGAATTTCAGAATTTCTTGAGACCCAGAATGAGTTTCCTTAGTTGGGAAAATCATAGAAGGCTCTGTAACTCTGGGGGATTTGAAACAGAAATCAGTCAAAGGAAGAAATAAAGTGGGAGAAACCCATTTATTTCTTACAAGCAGTCATCCACTTCTGCTCTCCTGTGTCTCTCACAACCTGGTTGCACGAAAAGGGACCCCACCCAACTTCTGAGGTCCAGATATGCCCTGGCTTACCCTTTTAATTACCTATTGATATGGAGATGCACTAAAGCCAGGTAAGAAATTCTAAAAATATTGCAATTTTACCCACAGGCACCCTTGAGAAAACTCTGCTTAAAGTTAAAAAACAGTGAGAAGATGTTGACTGTGAAAAGAGGAGGAAAGGGGAGGGTAGTCCATGTAGAGGCAAAAATGTAATTTTAAACATTTAAAAAGATGCATTGTTCCATCATTCAAAAAATATTTTTAAGTGTGTATTTGATTCCATGTACCTTAAAAGACTTGGAGATAGAGAAGATAGGATACAGCTTATGAAGGAAGCTATTATTATCTGGATAAAATACAATACTACATATTACATTACTGAAGGTAAATGACAAAACTAATTACTTTTAAAAGGTTCATACTGGGAAAGATTAAAGATGGCAGAGTGAGAGAGGAGACAGAGGCTTCCTCCTAAACAGCATATAATACGAAACTACAATTAATACGACGAATCCTGAAAGAGTAACAGGAAAAGGGCTGACCCAAACTGCATTCATCTGGAGAAAATAATAAACCTCATGAAACAGGGTAATGTACCAAAGTTGTGGCCCAGCAGGACCCAAGCCCTTCCCCCACCCCAGCTCACCTGTGGGAGGAAGAGAAATGGAGTGGGGAGGGAGTGGAAGCCTGGAACTGCTGAATACCTAACTCTGGAGATCTGCTCTGGGAGCACAAACCTACATTTCATGGTGCTTTCATGGTATTCTTGTGATTAGGGGATTAGAAAGTTAAGACAGGGAGAATTCCTGGGGAGACTGAGATTCCAGCCACTTATGGAAAGCAGGGACTCATATTTGGCTGCTCTGGGACAAAATAAAGGCAGGCAGACTTAGAGACTTCCTAACAGCAAGACGGCTGCTAAAGGGGCAAGGATTGCACAGAGCTTACTGCTCAGGAGAAAGGACAGGGAGAAAAAATTATCTGGGTGCACTCTGTCCAGCAGGTTGGGAAGTTTCTCAATCTTTAGGCACTCAAGCTCCCTGGCTGGCTACACAGCTCGAAGGACCCCCTCCATGACACACACCCTACTGCACCTTTCTCCCAGCCAGCCCCACCTGGCTCGCAAACCAGCAAAGCCTACCCTGGCATTAGGCCAGCCAGAGGGAAGCTCCATCTACAGCAACTACAAATGCAAAGCATAGAGGCAGATACCTGTGTGCTTGGCTCACTGGTTCTGGCAGTGGAGACAGGCATAGCAGCCGGGAAGCAGGAAACAGCTCTTTCCTGCCCCCAGGCACCAATACCGCTCCCCTGCAACCCCTGACATTGCTTCAGTGGCTGAGCAGCCCAGAGAGTAGAGCTTCTGGACACTAGAGGGCGCCATATACAAATATGAAAGGCCAAAGAAACCTGGTACAAAGTAAAATTATGAATACAACCCCTTAAAAAGATTCAAATGAAATGGATCTCATAAATCTTCCTAAAAGGGACTCAAAATAAAAATCATTAACATGATCATGGAGGTACAGAAAAATATTCAAAAACTCAGGAATGAATTCCAGTCGGAGATCCAATCGTTGAAGAGCACAGTGGAGGGTATTAAAAGCAGATTAGAAATGGTGGAGGAGATGATAAATGAAAGAGAAATTAGAGAAGAGGAATACAAAGAAGCTGAGGCACAGAGAGAAAAATGGATCTCTAAGAATTAAAGAATATTAAGAGAACTGTGTGACCAATCCAAACGGAACAATATTTGCATTATAAGGGTACCAGAAGAAGAAGAGAGAGAAAAAGGGATAGAAAGTGTCTTTGAGGAAGTAATTGCTGAAAAATTCCCGAATCTGGGGAAGGAGATAATCTCTCAGGCCATGGAGGTGCACAGATCTCCCAACACAAGTCACCCAAGGAAAACAACACCAAGACATATAGTAATTTAAATGGCAAAGATCAAAGATAAGGACAGACTATTAAAAGCAGCCAGAGAGAGAAATAAGATCACATACAAAGGAAAGCCCATCAGGCTATCATCAGACTTCTCAGCAGAAACCTTACAGGCCAGAAGGGAGTGGCATGACATATTTAATGCAATGAAGCTGAAGGGTCTTGAACCAAGAATACCAGGCAAGATTATCATTTAAATTTGAGGGAGGGATTAAACAATTTCCAGATAAGCAAAAGCTGAGAGAATTTACCTCCCACAAACTGTCTTTACAGTGTGGAGGGACTGCTATAGATGGAAATGTTCCTAAGGCTTAATAGCTGTTAGAAGAGGTAATAAAACTACAGTAAAGAAAGTAGAACAGTTAATTGACTAAGCAAATGCAAAATTAAATCAACTATCCCCAAAGTAAATCAAGGGATTGACAAAGAGTACAGAATATGATACCTAATATATAAAGAAAGGAGGAGGAAGAAAAAGAAGGAGAAAAAAAAAGAACCTTTAGATTGTGTCTGTAATAGCATAATAAGTGAGTTAAGTTAGACTCTTAGATAGTAAGGAAGTTAACCTTGAACCTTTGGTAACCACGAATCTAAAGCCTGCAATGGCAATAAGTACATAACTATCCATAATCACCCTAAATGTAAATGGACTGAATGCACCAATCAAAAGACACATAGTCATTTGAATGGAGAAAAATATAAGACACATCTATATGCTGCCTACAAGAGACTCACTTTAAATGCAAAGACATACAAAGACTAAAAGTGAAGGGACGGAAAAAGTTATTTCATGCAACTAATAGGGAGAAAAGAGCAGGAGTTACAGTACTTGTATCACACAAAATAGACTTCAATACAAAGAAAGTCACAAGAGACAAGGACATTACATAATGATTAAAGGGTCAGTCCAACAGTACGATATAACCATTATAAATATCTATGCACCCAACACAGGAGCACCTACGTATGTGAAACAAATACTAACAGAATTAAAAGGGAAAATAGAATGCAATGGACTCATTGTAGGTGACTTGAACATTCCACTCACTCTGAAGGACAGATCAACCAGACAGAAAATAAGTAAGGAGACAGAGGCACTGAACAACACATTAAAACAGATGGACCTAACAGATATCTACAGAACTCTACACAAAAGCAGGAGAATACACATTCTTCTCAAGTGCACATAGAACATTTTCAAGAATAGATCTTATGCTAGGCCACAAAAAGAGCATCAATAAATTTAAAAAGATTGAAATTGTACCAGCCAGTTTCTCAGACCACAAAGGTATGAAACTAGAAATAAGTTATGCAAAGAAAATGAAAAAGCCCACAAACACATGGAGGCTTCACAATATCTTCCCTAATGACCAGTGGATCAATGACCAAATAAAAACAGAGATCAAGCAATATATGGAGACAAATGACAACAATAATTCAACACCGCAAAATCTGTGGGACACAGCGAAGGCCATGCTAAGAGGAAAGCATATTGCAATACAGGCCTACCTCAGGAAAGAAGAACAATCCCATATGAACACTCTAAACTCACGATTAATGAAACTAGAAAAAGAAGAATAAATGAGGCACAAAGTCAGTAGAAGGAGGGACATAATAAAGATTAGAGCATGAATAAATAAAATCGAGAAGAATAAAACAATAAAATCAGTGAAAGCAAGAGCTGGTTATTAGAGAAAATAAACAAAATAGATAAACCCATAGTAAGACTTATCAAGAAAAACAAACAGAATCAGAAATGAGAAAGGAAAAATCACAACGGAAATCACAGAAATACAAAGAATTATTAGAGAATACTATGAAAAATTATATGCTAACAAGCTGTATAACCTAGAAGAAATGGACAAATTTCTAGAAAAATACAACATTCCAAGGGTGACCCAGAAAGAAACAGAAAATCTGAACAGACCAATTACCAGCAATGAAATTGAACTTGTAATAAAAAAACTACCTAAGAACAAAACTTCTGGAGCAGATGGCTTCACTGCTGAATTTTATCAAACATTTAGTGAACCTAATACCCATCCTCATTAAAGTTTTCCAAAGAGCAGAAGAAGAGGGAATACTTCCAAACTCATTCTATGAGGCCAGCATCACTCTAATACCAAAATATGGCAAAGATACCACAAAAAAAGAAAATTACAGACCAATACCCCTGATGAACATAGATGCAAAAATACTCAACAAAATATTAGCAAACTGAATTCAAAAATACATCAAAAAGATCATCCATCATGATCAAGTAGGATTTATTCCAGGGATGCAAGGATGGTACAACATCCAAAAATCCATCAACATCATCCACCACATCAACAAAAAGGACAAAAACCACACCATCATCTCCATATATGCTGAAAAAGCCTTTGACAAAATTCAATATCCATTCATGATAAAAACTCTCAACAAAATGGGTATAGGGGGCAAGTACCTCAACATAATAAAGGCCATATATGACAAACCCACAGCCAACATTATACTTAACAGTGAGAAGCTGAAAGCTTTTCCTTTAAGATTAGGAACAAGACAAGGATGCCCACTCTCCCCACTTCTATTCAGCATAGTACTGGAGGTCCTAGCCATGGTAATCAGACAACACAAAGAAATAAAACGCATCCAGATTGGCAAGGAAGAAGTTAAACTCTCCCTGCTTGAAGATGACATGATATTGTACACAAAAAACCCTAAAGAATCCACTCCAAAACTACTAGATCTAATATCTGAATTCAGCAAGGTTGCAGATACAAAATTAGTACACAAAAATCTGTTGCATTCCTATGCACTAATGATGAACTAGCAGAAAGAGAAATCAGGAAAACAATTCCATTCACAGTTGCATCAAAAAGAATAAAATACCTAGGAATAAACCTAACCAAGGAAGTGAAAGATCTATACTCTGAAAATTACAAGACACTCATGAGAGAAAGTAAAGAAGATACCAATAAATGGAAACACATCCTGTGCTCACGGATACAAAGAATTAATATTGTCAAAATGGCCATCCTGCCTAAAGCAATCTACAGATTCAATGCAATCCCTAACTAAATACCAACGGCATTCTTCAAAGAACTAGAGCAAATTGTTCTAAAATTCATATGGAACAACAAAAGACCCTGAATAGCCAAAGCAATCCTTAGAAGGAAGAACAAAGCTGGGGGGATCATGCTCCCCAACTTCAAGCTCTACTACAAAGCCACAGTAATCAAGACAATTTGGTACTGGCACAAGAGCAGACCCATAGACAAATGGAGCTGACTAGGGAGCCCTGATATAAACCAACCATATATGGTATATATGGTCAATTAATATACTATAAAGGAGCCATGGACATACAATGGGGAAATGACAGCCTCTTCAACAACTGCTGTTGGCAAAAATGGACAGCTACATGTAAGAGAATGAAACTGGACTACTGTCTAACCCCAACACAAAAGTACACTCGAAGTGGATCAAAGACCTGAATGTAAGACATGAAACCATAAAACTCTTAGAAGACAACATAGAGGAAAACCTCCTGAATATAAGCATGAGCAACTTCTTCCTGAATACATCTCCTCGAGCAAGGGAAACAAAAGCAAAAATGAACACATGGAACTGCATCAAACTAAAAAGTTTCTGTACAGGCAAAGGACCACATCAACAGAACAAAAAGGCATCCTACAGTATGGGAAAATATATTTGTAAATGACATATCCAACAAGGGGTTAACATCCAAAATATATAAAGAACTCATATATGCCTCAACACCCTAAAAACAAATAACCTGATTACAAAATGGGCAGAGGATATGAAGAGACAGTTGTTAGAAGAAGAAATTCAGATGGCCAACAGATACATGAAAAGATGCTCCACGTCATTAATCATGAGGGAAATGCAAATTAAAACCACAATGAGATATCACCACACATCCATAAGGATGGCCAGCATCAAAAAGACTAAGAACAACAAATGCTGGTGAGGATGCGGAAAAAGGGGAACCCTCCTACCCTGCTGGTGAGAATGTAATCTAGTTCAACCATTGTGGAAAGAAATATGGAGGTTCCTCAAAAAGCTAAAATTATAAATACCATTTGACTCAGGCATCCCACTCCTTGGGATTTACCCAAAGAATACAATTTCTCATACTCAAAAAGACATATGCACCCCTATGTTTATCGCAGCACTATTTACAATAGCCAAGATATGGAAGCAACCTAAGTGTCCATCAGTAGATGAATGGTTAAAGAAGAGGTGGTACATATACACAGTGGAATACTATTCAGCCTTAAGAAACAAATCCTAACATTTGCAACAACATGGTTGCGCTTATGCTCAGTGAAATAAGCCAGGCTGAGAAAGACAAGTGCCAAATGATTTCCCTCATTTGTGAAGTATAAGGAGGAAGCAAAACTGAAGGAACAAAATAGCAGCAGACTCAGAGACTCTGAAAAGGAACTAGTGGTTACCAAAAGGGAGGGGCATGGGAGGGCGGGTGCGGAGGGAGGGAGTAGGGGATTGAGGGGTACTATGTTTAGTACACATGGTGTGGGGGTCACAGGTTAAACAGTATAGCAGTGAATCTGTGGCATCTTACTACACTGATGGACAGTGACTGCTTTGGGATATGGGTGGGGACTTGATAATATGGGTAAATGTAGTAACCACATTGTTTTTTCATGTGAAACCTTCATAAGAGTGTATATCAATAATACCTTAATAAAAAAAATTAAAAAATGAAATGTTCATAGTTTATGTAGAATTGCAGTTTTTTTTTAATGGTGATTTTTAATTAAGAATATTTCCTTTCATTGCTTCATATCACAATGACACAATTACAATGACACTAATCAACAACAATAACAAAAATAGAAAATGATGAAGCTACAGACAAATTTTAAAAGTTCCCAACCTAGTTCTAAAAATAGTGCTACTTATTTAGGTGATATGTTTTGAATTATTAAGCATATGTGAAAATTGTCTGATTTATTTTAAGTTTGGTATCTAATTCCATTTGAGTGAATGATTCAGATTAGGGAATTCCAGTGGGAGAAATCTCTTTCCTAGAGAACGATTTTCCTAGGAAATTTGTCCCAAGCAAATTCTTTGCAGTGGAGAAAATCTTGATTATTCTTCCATGGATAGAAGTGGATGTGTACAT
Source organism: Smutsia gigantea (assembly GCA_032199065.1). NCBI lineage: Eukaryota > Metazoa > Chordata > Mammalia > Pholidota > Manidae > Smutsia > Smutsia gigantea. Next base: position 56,519 of record JAVSCE010013716.1, read on the forward strand.
TTCATTTCAAATTTTCAGAGTCTCATGGTTTTCTTATAACCATATCTTAGTTTATAGAAGCAGTAATGATAAAGTCTGCAGAATATGTGAAGGTTGGCATTAAAAACACTAGAAAAGATAGACTTTTAAATAAATGGTTATCAGTAGTCTGGAGAGCCATTTGGAAAAAGATAAAATTGTAGCCATACCTGCCCCCAAAAATTAAAAATTAAAAATTAAAAGTAGACTCAAATGGCTAAAAGATCAAAATATTAAACAAAACCATACAAATTATTGAAGAAAATATAAATGACTTCCTTTGTAACCTGGATATGCAATTAAGAAAAAATGATTACTTTAACTACAAAAATAATTGTCTATAAAATGCATCATATGCAATATAAAAGAAATTACAAATTGAGAATATATATTTTCAATAATAGAAAAGATAAAGTTTAAATTTTTGTTTTTAAAAACTCTAATCATATGCATGAAGGCCCTCATACAACTAAGAAGCCAAAGAAACAAATAAAAATACTCTCTATCTCTCAGTATAAAATAAGATAAATATGGTGCATAAAATTGCAATATTTCCAGAATCTCTCACCTGGCTTTAGTGCATCTCCATATCAGTCGGTGTTTCCAAGGGCTGGAGAGAAGTAGCCCATCTCCATAACAGTAGGTAATTACATGGGTGAGCAAGGGCTTATCTGATTTGGAGAAGTTGGGTGGTGCTCTCTCTTCTGCCACAGCCATGTCTAGAGAGGGATGGGCCATTGCTTGTAAGAAATAAACAGGTTCCCTAAACTTTATTTCTCCCTTTGACTAATTCTGGTTTCAAAGGTATTTGGCCCCAGGATATTTCTCCTGGAGTCACATCTGGAAGTAGTTGTAAGGTTCTGAACTGAAAATCTCTACATGGGTGCCACCCTTGGACATGTTGCCTCTAGGGATAGTGGGGAGGCCCCAGTGGCTGCAGTGGTAGAGGGTGCAGCTTCACTCAGGAACACCCTATATGTGGGCTTCCAATTGGGGAACCCCTAGTGGGGAATTTGTGTAGGGTAAAGCACCTCCTAGAGGGATTGGGCCTTCCCTAGAATTGGGGAAGGGTGGAGACACTGGAAGCTGCAGAATTAGCACTCTGTCAGATAGACGACTGCTTAGAGGCCCTGAGTGGCCATGTAGCAGTTGGCACTGTAGGGCATTATTATATTGAGATAGTTAAAAGTGTTACTGGGGAGAGAAGAGAGACTTATCTAGTAGACAGTATTATCAAGGAGAGTGAGAGACTTTGGCAGGAGAGAGACACATTTCAGCATCACTTGGAGGAACTGGGTGATGACTTGTGGGATGCCCTTAAGGAGGAAAGAGAGTATTGAGAAGACAGGTCACACTCCTGAAAAATTCCTTAGCAGCAGTGAAGGGGGAGGCAGAAGGAGAGTCCACAATGCAGGAGGTTGTGGGGGAGGGGAAGGAAAGAGGGGTGCCTTCAGCCCTGGAGATGGCAGAAAAGATGTCAAGAGAGCATGAGGGGGTGTGGCCGAGGGATGATCTGTGGCTGAGGCCACTGTCCAAGACCCCAGCCTCTCCTGTAATAAAGGCCCTCCCAGTTGTAATTAAGAAAGTAAAAACACAACAACCAAGGGCTACTTAGAATGAGGAGCCACCTCTTCCTCAGGTTGTGGGGCACTCCATGCTCTGCCCCTATACCCAGGATGAGCTGGTGGACATGAGTGTCCAGTATTGGCAGAAGCCATTGGAAACTCTGCCTACATGGCTTTTGTGTCTCTGGGATATGGGGGTGGAAAACATTGTTACGTCAGGTTCTGAAATGAGTAGACTGGCTTCGCTGATGACTTACCCTTCCTTTTGGCAGTGGTTGCAAAGTGCGCATCACAACTCAGGGAACTGGGTCCTTTTGGATTGTCTGAGAGCAGCAGCCATCAAGGTAGTTTGGCCTAATCAGAGCAATTTACTATACTTATCCACTAGCTGGAAAATGTATGCAGAGCTCCAGCAGGTGTTACAGGAGCTGGGCATGAAAATATCATCTATAATGTGAAACCCCAGGGCCCTGATGAGGAGTTGTTCACTGTAGGAAAGAGAAATTTGGTGCTCCATACAGCTCCCCCATCTCTCTTTGGGTTCTTAGTGACTATTTTTGCCCCCACATAGGGCAACCCATAAGTGAGGCTACTTGTACTTTTGAAGATTTGGGGGAGGTTGAAACAATAAGAGCCCAGAAGAAAGTACAGTCTACAATTAAAAGGAAAGATATAAAAGGCCCCTTGAAAGTCTCAAGGAGCCAGATGTGGGCTGATTTGATAAAAGCTTGGGTAGTGAAAGAAAATCTTGACAGGAAGCCCAATAGGACCTTGTTAGAACTGTGACACCAATTAAAGCCTGTTGGTGGAGCTTGCTGTTGACCTTTGAAGAAGTCAGCAGAGTCTGGAAGGAGTGCCTTGTATGCTCTAAGGGGGACTTACACTGAGTCGCAACAATAGTAAAGGTGCCAGTACCCTTTGTCAGGTGGCAGACAGACTGCATTGGGCCTCTGCTCATATCAGAAGGATATTGGTATGCCATGACTGCTGTGGATACAGCTACTGGCCTATTGGTTGCTCTTCTTGCACATCATGAAGATCAGCAAACCACCAAGAGGGGCCTAAAGCATCTCTTTGCTGCCTATAGCCGGCTGCAGGTGATTGAGAGAGATCAAGGCACCCACTTTACTGGACATGCGTTACAAAAATGGGAGCAGCAATTAGGAATAAAGTGGAAATTTCATGTACTATATAACCCTCCTGGGGCAGGCATGATAGAGAGGTACAATGGTTTGTTGAAATGTGGCCTGAAGTTGGGCATCAATAGTCTACGTGGCTGGTCAGTTTGCTTATGGACAGTGCTATGGCGTTTAAATGAGAAGCCCTGAAAAGGAGTCTTGAACCCTGTGGATACATTCACACACATTGCTGCATCTCCTATACAACTGTATGTGCTAACCAAAGAGGAGTTACCAAAGTCAGATGGCCAGCAGAGCAACATCCTGCTGCCAGCCCCTATTGCATTATACCCTGGAGACACTGTTGAATGGACGTGGCCCTGGACATTTTGACAATGGATCAGTGATAGCTGGTCTTTCTGGCACTTTGGGGAAAAGGCCTGGAAGCTGGCCTTATATGTAGTCCTGTAGTAACAGCAGAATGGCCCTAAAGGATCATGGTAGTGTACCCCAAATATCTGGGAGGTAAGAGCATCTTGCAGGGAAGTTTTGTTTTATCTTTATGGCCAGTGCATGTACCTCCCATAGTCCTATATTAAGCCATATGTAACTCCCACAGGGAGGGGGTTGAATGTCTGCTATACTAGACCAGGATGAGATGCCATTCCTACCACTGTCCTATCACAGGACCACTCTCTTCCATGCATCTCTTGCATGTATGTAGGACGAGGTTTGCCTATGCTGGTGTCATTAAAACATGTATCTTATCACCCTTAAGATTATTTTCTTCTACAGTCCCTGTGTCCTGGATGAGCCCCTTGTCAGCAGTTGCCGTGTGATGATTGCTCTGAACTCCCTACCTGTTAGCTACTGACTGCCTGTGGAATGTGTGAGCTATGGACTTAATCTGCATAGGACTTTGAACCTAACTGAATCCTCTGGCTGAGGATTATCATGATTTTATGTTATTAATCTGGTTACAATGGTCCAGTTTTCTTGCACAGGGCCCATTGCAGAAGATGGGGAACATGTAGATTGTGAGTAGTGTTGTTGGGACATTCAATCTGAAGAGATCTCCCTGCATGCTAGGTAAGACCTCAACTCAGGAGAGCATTCTTGACTCTAATCAAGAAAGAATTCATGAGCATATCAAACAGGCACAAGTGAAGAGCAGTTCCGTAAAGCAAAGTACACACTTAAGGAGGGAGTGTGGAAATACTCCAGAGATGAACAGCTTCTGGTTTGGAGTTAATATAGCTGGAGTTTAAGCAGGGGGTGAAATATGAATTGAAATAGGTGGATTTTTCTCAGAATAAGGAGGGGATTTCCTGGATATAGGATGGTACCCTTTCAGGTGGTCTGCCTCAGAACTGTCATGATACCGAGACTTTGACTGTTAGTATGCTAACAAGTGTAAAGGTATTTTGAGGTGCAGTCAGAGTCAGGTTCTGCATGTTGTAACCACTCAGTTTTGGAAGGTCTATTATCTATATCCTCCCTTCCCATATCCTGTAAGAACCGTTTACACAGAATGTTTAGTATATAAACAAGCATCTAACCAAAGGTAAACACCAGCCAAAGTCCTCAACCCCCTCCCTTCTCATGTCTATGTACCTACTATGAGAGTGTCCCTCTTTGGAGGGACATTTGGGCGTATGTAACATAAGCATATATGCATTTACCCGTTCACTCAACAATTCTGTTTCCAGGAAGTGAATTCTATCACTTCAAAGCAACAAGGGACAACAAAAACTAAAAGAAAACAGAACAACAACAAAAACAATTATGTATAATGTTAATCATTTTGAAATTATTTATAATAGCAAAATACAGGCAGTATCCTTAATTCTCTCTGTGGTACATCCTGCCCTCCACCCCTACTTCCTTATACTGTCTCTCTGGGGGTTAGGGTTTCAACATGAATGTGGGGGGGCACAAACATGTAGTCCTAATATCTCACTCCTAATTCTTCTCATCCCATCTCAATAGCCTCCAAAGTCTAACCTTGTTCTAGTAACCTCTCAAGTCTAAAGTCCAAAGTCTCATCTAAATGTTACTTAAATAAGATTCATCCTGAGGCAAAATTCTTCTCCTGTTGTGAACCTGTGAAACCAAACAAGTTAAATGTTCCCAAAATACAATGGGGCATGTATTGGTGTGCGTGTAGGGTAAGAGAGAGAGTTTAGTGCTTTAGAAGTGAAGTATAATGGGTTTGGCATAATGAGATATTCTAGGATGGATGGATGGATGGATTGATAAATGATAGATAGATGGATGGGCCCGTAGGTAAATGGATAGACAAGCATGAATAAATAGATCTATACACCTACCTATCTATCTACCTTCTATCTATCTATCTATCATCTATCTATCTACCTATATTTATAACTGAAAATAGGATAAACAACTAGGCAAATCATCAACAATTGGTGAATCTAGGAGAAGAGTAGATATGTTTGTTGTTTTTAGGTTGAATCCATGAAACTGCAGATATTTGAGAATTTTTAACCTATAAAAATAGCAGTTTCATGTCTCAACCCAAATACAGAGAACACAGCTATACCCTTCACCTAGCTCACTAATATTTTTGTAAATTAAAAAATCAATTATCAGTAGCCATATGATTCCACCTACTCTATTCTTTCAACTTCCCTGAAAGTATGAAATTTTCAAATAAAATGTTGCAAAAATTAGCAAAATGTAACTTTCTCAAAAAGTCCTAATATACTTAAATCGTTAGGAAGGAAATAAAAAGAGAAGGGTAATCACATTTCTTAAGGATCAGCTCTATCTTTGGAGCCAGTCTTACTCACATTTACATGTAAGGAAATGGATGCAAAGGGAATTAGGGAGTCAAAGTTCCCATAGTTTGAAAAGTTTATACAGCTACTAAGTGGTAGGAAACTGTTCCCACAGAATCATGAACTCAAATCATCATTCATTAATTAAAAAAAAAAACACAGACTGGAAATTAAAATGCTTGATGATTAAAAACATAAAATTGAAACAACCTTGGCGAATTTCTGCATTGTCATCTGAAACCTGATGTGTATCTGCAATAGAGAAATTTTTTTAAATTTTTTTATGCACTTCAGTTTTGAATCTATTGATCTTAAATTGTGTTCAGTACATTTCTAATATTTAAAGCAATGCTTAGCATTTATGAAAGGACCATCAAAAGGTACTTTACTGATGAGCTGTTCTGGGTGAAAAGTTCTCTGGTGTTACTGGCAGTCTGCCTTCCCAGACCTTCTTCCCCCTTAATACCTAAAATTCTCAAAGTACATTTTATTGGCCTCCAGTCAGAGAACAACAGTCTGCTGATAAAACACTCAGTGTCATTTACCATCTGGCTATTCTTCCATGCCTTACTAAGTGTACGGTTTCTCTTCTGTCATCAAGCACAGTTTTTCAGTGTCAACAAATGTTGCCATTCCTACAGAATCTCAAGTGTCAAACAAAGAATATACATTCCAGGTTATTTACTAAAATTATATAGTTTTAAGATTCTGGAGAGCTCTGTTTTTCTGTACAGGTGGCTAACACATGGGTGGTGCAGTAGGAAATAGAACAGAAAGAGAAAAGCAGGTCATACCAGCCTGAACCTAACACAGGCTTTTTAGCACTTTGCACCAACCTTGGGGTTAATAGAAACTGCCAGTTTATAAAAATTCTTAATTAGGTAAAACCCTTCCTCTTTTTAAAATTAAATTTGAAAAGCAAAGAATATGGTGAAAGATCTATTTCCAATGCAGTAAGCTTCTTGATAATCTTGATGTATCTTTAAGTTGAAAACAAAACACTTTGAAAATCTGAAGTTTGCATGTGAATGTAGTATCAACCAACATGAGAACCCATGATGCAGAAAGGCAGATAAATGTCATGGCTGAGAAAAAATATCTTGGCATGAAATCTTAAAGGAATGACTCCATGTAAACATGCAGAAAGTATGGCAAACAGAAGCATGGAGATCCTGAAGGGTATCTTCTTGAAAACTAATGCACTCAGAATTTCTTTTAGAAGAAGGGATGAGAAGGAATCAAATTGAATTGAAAGTCACTTGGATAGTAACACAAAGAATAATATTTGCCACATTAAGCCACTCTAAGGAAACAAGTGCTCTAAGATAAGTTATGGATTAATGAAATGCAACTATTTAGATTAATTCAAGTGGCCATGATTAAACAGCACTCTAGTTTTTGGCTGTGTTATCTCCATGTGCGGTCTCTTCTCATCTAAACCTCTCTTCTCTTACAACCCAGGATCCTTCCAGAGAGGCTTTGGGGAAATCATGGTTAGTTGCACAGCTTCTTTATCTGGAGATTTTTGGCCCTGTGGAGTTCTGTCTTATTGCTGTCATTTGTTTGTGTTTGTTTTGTTGCCTTCATGGGCCAGCCCATTGTTGTCACCAGGACCTAATTATATGGGACGTCAACAACACTCTTGCATCACCTCACTTTGTCTACAGTGTGCAAGTCATTCCCATTTACAAAGGATGCCTTTCCTCTTCAAGACTTGCAATGACTAAGACTAAATAAGTCCCAAAGTATTAAATATGGAAGACTGTAAATTTTAATGTTATTATTAATTTTCAGAAAGAGCAATAGATTTTTCTTAAGAAACATCAGAATTAGTGTATTTTTGGTTTCTCCCCTTTTACCTCCATTGAGTAGTAGATGATCAGTTCTGGAGAATCAGCACTATTCTGGGCATCAAGACGGCTTGACTGGGCACCAGTTTTAGATTCTGAAGAAGTAACCTCTTTCCTGAGGCATCTCTTGTGCCCTCCTCCTGGGCCATCTAACAGTGCTCTCTTCAGGTTATCATCTCTGACCAGCATGGCTTTTCTTTATCTCTCATAGGAGAATTGCGATTCATCAGTAGGCCAGCTCACATCATATGGAACATTATTATATCCATAGAAGATGTAACACTGAAAAATGTTAATTATTGGGTTAATTAGGCTGACCATGGCAAAATTGTTTAGTGACCTAACCAAACATTTCAACACTTTCATATGCATTTGATTAGATCCACAAGTTTGTAACTTATAAGGTAGTCATATTTTTGAAAAATCCAGAAGGACATACCTTTCTGGCTTTTTTCCCTATATCCCTTTATTCCCTGAATATGCCTGAATTTTTTTTTTAAGTTTTATTTTCCTTGTGTCACACAGTTATTCTTATTAGAACTTATAATTAAGTATCTCTTCAGCTTTGTAACTAAAGGAGCTTGAAGCAATATAGCAATGCACCCAATTTCCATTAAGTTGTGTTGCTCACAGCTTTTAACATAAGCAGAGTAACACATTTTTCTCAAGCAATTTGAATTAGTTTTCTTCAGTTTACAACTTGAAGAAGCTGTATATGAAATTCATATATGACCTGCGTGCAAGTCTGCTAGAAATCCAGAGTGTTTTAAGCAATTTATATTTTATTTGACAACTAAATTTTACTTTAATCCTGAAAGGTGGTGAGACTGTTTGACTACTTTTCAGAATATTTTATGCATGCAGACATGTTAACATTACCCACATTAAGGAAACAAATTCACCAAAATGTCATAGTCTTTGTATCTAATTAAAAATTTTTAAATAAATAAATAAAACTTTGCATACTGTCATTCCTTTCATAGAAGAAAGTTCTAAGGAAATAAAATTTTGGAGATAACATATCTGAGGATAAAAAATATATACATAAATAATTTTAAAACTGTATGTGCCGATGTAAAGAATTTATTAAATTCTATATAAAACTTGAATATCTATTTAACTACTAACATTTTAAAAATCACTTAAACATGTTAATTGAATGTCTACTATGCAAGTCATAAAATTCTTAATTCTTACAAGTGCAAGCTTTTCTGACAACTAATAAAAAACTGAATGTTTTATATTTTGTTTATTTTCAAGTGCAATGTTCTGCAATGTGAAAAGTGAAATGTATTCTATAACATGTTACTCATGTAAACAATTTATTTGATACTCATCCTTTAAAATTTAATTAAATACTTAGTTCAAAATATTTTACATATACACAAGCAAACATTCCTTGGAAAAATATTAGAGTAATATGAAATATAAATAAATCTTATTTGGACATGTAGACAATTAGGCTTCCATGAATTTATGGGACTGATCATCCCATCAGTGCCAATGCTGAGCCCTGATATAAATTATTTTTATTCCAAAGTTGAATTGGCAAAGATTTAGACCATACTACAGAGTTCACAATTTACAATGGTGTAACTCTGGGGGGAATATATGTTACCAACCCAGGACAAAGTACCTTTGAAGCTGAGATCAGTCAAAGGGATAAATAAGGTGGGAGAAACCCATTTATTGCCTACAAATAGTGTTTCACTTCTGCCTGCCCATGTCTCTCACAACCTGGCGGCAAAAAGGGGCCCCACCCAACCTCTTCTGTCCAAAAATGCCCTCTCTGTGTAATCACCTATTGATATGGAGATGGACTACTTCTCTCCACCCCTTGGAAACACCTATCGGTATGGAGATGCACTAAGGCCAGGCAAGAGATTCTGGAAATATTATAATTTTAATCACAAGTGGCATCACAATTAATTCATTTCTCAAGGGATAGAGACAACTTTGGATGGCTACTAGGCTAGACAGAGTGGAGTTGTTTGTAAAATAGTAAGTACCACTATATAAGTGTTTATGAGAATAAAAGAAAAAAATTGAAGTACAAAGAATGTACAAGAAAATCTGTCTGTGTCTCCCTATTTCATATTTAAGTGTAAAAACTGTCCTCAAATATCATTTTTCTTCCACTCTGGTCTTTTCAACCCCAGCTGAGGCTATTTGCCACAAAATACTTCTTTAACATTTGTTTTAAATTAATTTTCTCACAAAGTTTTTATTGGTTAGACATGTGAAGATGGGAACATAAAACTCAAGGAGCCAAAGAATTTGACAAATATATTTTATAAGGTATGAATTTTAATTGTTACTATCACTTCCAACCCAGCTCTCCTGAGTTTTTAAAAAATATAATGACTGTTTTTACCACTAGGAAGCAGGGAAAAACTGGGGATTAAATAAATATTTATCCGTCAGACATTGATTTTTTTCATCTTTGGCACCAGGATATTATTAAAACTTATCACAGTATCTGACAAACTATTCTTTTGAAGCAATGTTAAGAATGCAAAAGAAAAACTAAAAGGAGAGAAAATAGTTGGAAGAGGGATTTAAAAACATGAGATCCTTGCATTAAATTTTATAAATTACTTTTTTAAGGACAAAGAAGAAATAAAATGAAATCAGAGATTTAAATGAGATTAAGACAATAGTGAGTATTTTTATAGACTAGAATAATATGCAAAGATAGAGTTTTTAAAGGATTCCTTAAGAGTGAAAAAGATTATTAGGCACTTATTTACGAATAATTTTGCCTGAAATGCAAGAGATAGAATAAATAACCTCTCAAGGTCCTTTTGTTCCAATCTTTAAATAATTATTTAAATGAAATCAAGAATTAGATGCCTGCTTTGACTTGCAATATTTTAGTGCACTGACCTGGGCTGTGTAATTTAATATCTCTGAGTACTGATCTATTTTAACTAGGTAGGAGCAGAAAAAATGAATTGCAAAACATGTTAATGAGATCAGAGATCTTAATATATCTTGCTAGGTTCCAAGACCCAGAGGTCAAAATCCAGAAGGAGGAGGGATGAAGTGGAGGATAATGAAAAGGAGGAGCCTCATTCAGAGTTGAGCTTTTAAAAGTAGATGCTGTGGATGAAGGACTAAACCTAATTATGTTTTACTGTGTATGTGATGAGAATATACTTCAGTTGAAAACCTCCTTTCTATGGGTTTTTGTAATTGAACAAAGCTACATTTCATCTGAATAAAGATTTTATTTCCTTATTATGACCTAACAGTGGTTGGTTCTAATTATGAAAATCACCCATCTCAACACCAAAAAAACAAATAACCCAATTAAAAAAATGGGTGGAGGACCTGAACAGACATTTCTGCAAAGAAGAACTACAGATGGCCAACAGACACATGAAAAGCTGTTCCACATCGCTAGTCATCAGGGAAATACAAATCAAAACCACAGTATCACCTCACATCAGTCAGAATGGCCACTATCCAAAAGATAAGAAATAAAAGTGTTGGCAAGGATATGGAGAAAAGGGAATGTTCCTACACTGTTGGTGAGGTTGTCAGTTGGTGAAGCCACTGTGGAAAACAGTATGGAGTTTCCTCAGAAAACTAAAAATAGAAATGCCATTCAACCCAGCAATTCCACTTCTAAAAATTTACCTGAAGAAAACAAAATCCCCCATCCTAAAAGATATATGCACCCCTATGTTTATTGCTGCATTATTCACCATAGCCAATATATGGAAGTGTTACTCCCAAAAGAAGCAACCTGTTTCCATCAATAGATGAGTGGATAAAGAAGTGGTACATATACACATGGAATATTATTCAGCCATAAAAAGAAAAGAAATCCTGCTGTGGATGGATCTAGAGGGTATTATGCTCAGTGAAATAAGCAGGCAAAGACAAATGCCATATGATTTCATTTATTTGTGGAATATAAATACAAAGCAAAACAGCATGAACAAAACAGTAGTAGACTCTTAGACACTGAAAAGTGACTGGTAGTTACCATGGGGGGGAAGCTAAAGGGGGTGGATAGGAAGGGTGAGGGGGATAAAGGGGCACAAAAATTCTCAATCATAATATAGGTTGGTCACAGGCATAGTAATACAGCATGGAGAATATAGTTAATGATTCTGTAACATCTTCTTATGTTGACAGATAGTGGCTGTACTAGTGGGAGTGAGGATTTAATAATGTGGGTAACTGGAACCACTGTGTTGAATACTTGAAACTAAAAGAAAGACCATATATTAGTAAAAAAAATCATCCTCTTAATAGCAGTGATGCTTAATTGAAACTGTAGTCATTAGAAATGGGTACCACTGACTTTGATTCAAATTCTTCACATTAATTATCAAGTGCATTTTTTTTTAAATATAATATTTTGAGATTCTTCTTTAACCACCATCTGTATCATAGGATGATATTAAAAGAAGAATGAAATTTCATTTTTTGGAGATGGCTCTGTAATAGACATACTTCACAATCTGATTCTTGGATTAATTTTCTTTAATCATATTTCATTACTTTTACTATGTGAGTAGTAACTATGATAAAGTACAACTTAAAAAAACAGAATAACTGGAATTAGAGAAGTTGTTAGGAGGGACAGATTCTTTAGAAAGCTGTATAGATAGAATATCACTGATTTACATTTATTCTCATTAAATTCAGTTTAGCTACTTTTATTTATGCATGCATTTGTGTGTGTGTGTGTGTGTGTGTGTTTGCATGCACATGAGCCATGTACATTTATCATTTAGAATTCCTTCCACAGAATGTTCTCTAAAGGGGCAAGGAAGAATATATTCCTTAGCTTAATTCTTAACTTCAGCTGGCAAGGATTCTGCTTCCCTAATTTTTTCTTCCTCTCAGCTTCTGAAGTTCCCAATATCCAATGTCAAATGACTGTTTCATTCCTACTATTACCTAGACGCTGCACTATCCACATCTACATCTCTTTCCTTCATTTTTCTTTGCACAAACACATCTCTACATTCTTACAGCCTCAAACGGCTAGCTGCCCTACTGTAGTCTGGTATTTCTGTTTCACATACAAAGTCAGTAACTGCTGTCATTCATGGTGGCTGTGTGCCAGACACTGTTCTTCACCTTAATATGTATTACCTTAATAGTCACAGCAATTGTATTAGGTAGGTACTATTTTTTTTTTAGTCTATTGCTGAAAAATCTGAGAGGTAATAACACTTGAGTAATTGGGCCAAGGTTACTCAGCTGTCACGTGGAGGAGCCAGGATTGGAACCCAGGCAAGATTTAATCGCTTGCTCCTACCTGCTCCACTGAATGGTGTACTCATACTGCTTCCTCTGAGGACGCTATTAACACTTTCAATAGAAGCATCAAATACTCAAACTTGGCAAATGACTGCCCATAAACTAGAGCGAGGTGGGAATAAAGTTAATTCCCACATATGAATGGCAAGTATTGACCTGGCATTTTTATAGTATAATGCTTTACGAATTTGCACTCAACTCTCCTAAAAATCACTTCAACATTGTTTCCACCATTTACTTCTCCTGTTACTGTTTCCAGTACTTCTGTCATTGCCCATACACTAAAGTTTCATTTCATTTCCTAGACTGTTTAATCCAGTAAATTCTTTTAGCTAAAACTCTTGAGAAAAGTAAGGGGATTTTATCTTAACCTTTGAAATTATGTTTTACTATTATTTGAGAAGTCAATGAGGTCTGTAGATTGAAACATTGGATTTGGAGTGAAAAATCCATGGGTTTTAATGCTGAATCTGCCATCATGTGCTGGGTGACATTAGATTATTTCTCTGAGACTTAATTGTCCATCTACAAAATACAGACAAATCTTGCTTACCTCCCAGGACTGCTTTAAGTTTCAAGTTCAACAGAGCATACAGCAAGCAACTACAATACTCATAAGGTTTTAGAGTTATTCATTGGTGTTGTTATCCTGCAGTAGATTATCTTTTCTATGTGATTATTTGATATTAATCTGTGTTAAAAATCCATCTGAAAATACAGGTTTTTATATACCTGCTACAGTAAAGCACCTAATATAATTAAAGAAAATATATAACCATAAAGTAATCTCTCATTGCTAGTTCTTCTCATGAAAGTAGCAGTAAGATGGCCTACCTAACTGGTCTAGATTTGAGTTGGCTTATTTCATTTGTGTACCAGAAAGTTGTGGAAGAATTGAGTTAGTTCAGGAACTTGGTTTGGTTTGCAGAAATATGGTCCAAAGTTGCAAAAAGCAAAGTTAAGTGAGTTAGAAGACAAATGGTATCAGAACACTTTCACCTGTTGTGTGCTATTCCAGGTGGAACAATTAACTATTTCTTTGAACAGTTTTACACCACTAAATGTGTTTTATTTATGTGTTATACTCAATTCTAGTTCAGTCGCATTACCTTGCTTTCATGACCAATTATCCCTAGACATGCTGAACTTTGTAGACCAAATTTAACCATCTGTTATATACATAAACTCTGAATTCTTTGAAATGTTTTCAACTCAGAAAAAAAATAAATGTTTACATTTACTGAAAAATTTTGGTGATTTGTGACAGTTTAAATCTGTTTCTATAAAGCTGTAAAGTATGTAGAGTAAATGCATTCAAGAGTGTGCTAACTATACTTCCAAATTATTTCTCTTCCCTAGAGTAAGAGTAATAGAGAACTCCCCAAACAAGTTTCAAAGGGTCAAGATGTCAATGCTAACATTTGTAACTGTTGGTAAAAACATTGGTATAATTGAAGCTCGTTTTGAAAACTCTATTCAGACACATAAACAAATAAATATGATGTATCAATGAGAACTGTCAAAATTAAGGCAGATAGACATGAAGAGCCATGGATCACAGCAGAGAAAAGGATTAGGTTTTGGTTGGAGTGGTGAGATGGGAGCCACTTTTTAGGGTAGACCTTGAAGAAAGCATTCTAGCAGGAAGGGAAAAGAACATGGTTTGCCAAGAAAGGGAAATCAATCTTATCTCAATGTGTTTGTTTGTATAAAGGAAATAATAAATCTGCCTCTTTCATTGGCTTGTCAAGATCAAATATTAAGTTCTTTGTAATGAACTTAGCTGAGAACCTAGCCTGAAGAAGCCCTCAATAAATGTTAGCCATTAGAACACATACTCATTTTCAGACTAAACTCATGGCGATGTGACTTCTTTTACTTTCTATAATTTTACTTATTCTTGAGCTTTTGCCTTGCTCAAGAGCAGACTTAAATTAATCTTGACTATTGATAAATTCAATAATTTCAGAAGGGAGGAAGTCTTCAAATATTCAAAAGTTGTTTCTGTTTTATGCTGGTGAGTGCTGCTGAAGTACAACACCATACTTGTCCTCCTTAAAAAAATATTAGCTCCCATTTTTCTTTAATGAGATTAATTTAGTATTCTTCACCCAATCCCCCTGCAGCAGTTACCAGCTATGTAACCTTTTCATCAAAAACTTGAGACCCCTTCATGTGTACTGGTCTCCATCCGTTCATTGGCACTCAGTGCCTTCATCCCACCAGGCTGACTGAGACTTAAAGACCTCAACCATCACTCCTCTCCCACTTCAGTATCATCACGGACCCATGGCTTCTTTAAGAAGCTTGAATCCCTTCATTTTATAACACAGGAATTGAGATGTGAGTCCCCTCTGCTCTAGCATGTGTCCAAACTTGCTCCATGTGGGACAAATATGGAAACGTTTTTCAGAGACATTCATTCATGGCTAACCCTGTTACTCATATCTCTACCTCTGGAGAAAAAAATTCTATCTTTTCAGGGAAAAATCATTTCTGCTTTCTCTTCTCATTGTAGTCAGTAAATAAAGAAAATTTGGTAAGTCTTTTTTTTCAAAATCTGTTTCAATGTTCTTGAAAAATCTTACTATGATTCATTCAGATGTATGTGCCTCTGGCCCTCCCTTTTTAGTACCTTCAGTTCTCCCGTTCACACGAACACTCCTGGATGTGTCTTACACAGCTGCCCCCTCTCTTTTCCACCTCTTTTATCCTATCCATCACTAATCTTGTCTGTGTTTTCCTTTGGAATATATTCGTAATCATCCGTCCTCAACTGTCCTCCTCCGTATTCTGATCTCTCCCTTTTCTAGACAACCACAATACTCTCTAAACCATTACTCTGCTTCCACACTTGCACGTATTGAGTCAATTTCCTACCATGCAATCCCAGTAATCTCTTTCAAAGAATAACCAGACCACATCATCTCCTGGCTCAGAATCCTTCAATGGCTTCATATTTTACTAAAAATAATGTTAAAAACCCCTACTGGACTAATGTTTCATTCACCCTGGCTACTCTGCACATTCTTCATTTTTTTACGCAAGTCACTACAACCTTTTTGCTGTTTCTTAAACATGCCAAGTGGGCTCCACCACTAGCTTCTGCACTTGTTGCTGGAAATTTATTCCCACAAATGTCTGTGAGTTTCACCTACACTTCCTTTAGTCTCACTGAAATGCCACCTTATCAAAAAGGATTTTCTTTAATTTCCTTTATAAAATAGTACCTTCTCATGTATTCTTCATCCACTTACCTGGTTTTATTTATCTTTAATATGTTTATTGTCTCAAGGCATGACATACAGTGTCTTTTCACTTGTCACTGTGCTCCTTTCCACCATGAAGATTCTCATACAGAAAGATTTGGGTCTGTTTTCTGACTTTTACATCTCCCACAGTAAACCAGGCAAACTCTTGGTTCTTAGCAAATATTTGTTGAGGAAATGAAATACCCCCTGACGCTCTGGTCTCTCTGTTTTCAAGACCGTTTTTCTGAAACACTAACCATCAAAACAGCTTTTTTATTACAAAAATGTTTCCTGAGTTCCTGCAAATCAAAACCTCTTAATTTTCAAGATACACAAGAATTTAAAGAAATCTATTTTACAAGTTCTAGTTACTATTATTTTTAAAATTTAATGAGTGTTTCCACTGGGCTCAGCATAATCTGAGCATTTAATTTACTACTAACTCACTAACAACATATGTACTTTTATGGTCTCACATTCCTAGGGCAAGTAAATACCTTTGAAAAAACGAATACTTCTAGACCATTTGGGGGAGCTGTGAAGGGCAACCTGAAAAAAAATGCAAGAAATAAAAAGTTTCTGAATACTCAGAGGACAGAAGATTGAAAAGACCCCCTTCTATGTTCAATAGGGGAGAATTCTTACTTAGGAGTTCCTAAGGTCAGCTTTCTACTGCTAGAGAAACTGAAAAAATTACAACTACCAAGGATCCCACACTCTTGGAATTATATAAAAATGAGTCTGGCAGAGCAGACTTTTGAAACAAAAATAAATAAATAAATTGGGAGACAGGGCTTGTATTCTCCCCAAGAACCCTCACATGCCTCTAATTTTCTGCAGTGTGTAATACCTTTAAGAATAAAGGCATGTGCTCATGCTCATGGAAAATTGGTCATGACTGGCTGAAAATCAGCGTATCTTAATACATGAAAGCCCACCACTTAAATATCTAATCAGAAGATTTATTGCCATTGTCACTGAACTCTTAATTAACAACTGGGCATTTGAGTGAAAAATCAATGAATAAAGCAGTGACAATTAGCCCAGAAGAAAGTTTCTGGTGTTCTCTTTTGTTAATATATCTAATCTCCTGCTTTAAAGCCAACTTGGCTTTATTTTTTTCTCTTCTTTGTTAATAAAATGTGACTGTGCCTTGTAACGAATGAACCCGTAAACCATCTGGTAGTTGTCTCATGGCTCATTACGTGCTATGGGCCATTCGGGGAAGCTGCCTCAGGTGACATTTAAACCAGTGCATGCAGAGAAAACCACTTTTCTATTATTGAGACCAAATTTTGGGAAAAGTAGAGCTCTTTTTCTTCCTGATATCAATATATGAGATAAAGTCGCAGTCAAATAGTTAAATAATAGTTAAGCAAATAACAATCCAAACCATAATTTTCATTTTGGGGTCCTAAATGACAGTTCTTTGCACATACGTATCTATATGCTTTTACATGAGCTAAGAAGATATGTTTCACACACTAGGCCTGTTATGATTTCTAGCACATTTTTCATTTCTTAATTATTAATTATGTATTTCCATATTACTACATAGTTTTGTAAAGTGCTATGAATATTTAATGGAGACTAGGAACTTGGAGTTTAAGTGGCATTCTGACATTTTTCCTGGGATGAAATTGTGCCCCTAGAGATCTCATCATTATGGACAGGTGAGTTTCTTTCCATGGCATGTCACCATGTATTGCATCTTTGGTTCATATCCTCCAGTTTTAATATTGTGCTGTCTCCTGTGCATAATATTTCTTCCTGGACAAAATAAAAATTAGTGCTCTGAATGGCAATCTGTCATTCTGTTGTCAGTTAATGATAAGTTTACTATGGCTGGAAAACTGTGTGGAAACTGTATTTTCAAAGAATAAAGCTTAGAAGGCAAAAAGCATAGAAAGTGTTCACAAGGCACAACTGGGATAGAGTAAACACATAATTCCATTCAGGCAGATTAGGCCGTAATTCTGCTGCCTCGCTGTGAGAGAGATCCATAATCTAAGTAAATGAAAGCAACCTGCAAAGAATATGTATCTAAATGATTTTTAATGTATTTTTCCAATGGAAATAAAGTTTTCAAATTACTGTGTTATTATCAAAGACAGAGCATAACTTCACATGACTGATGAAGGTCAGAGGACAAAGTACTTAAAGAAATGACTCTGGTGTAATGAGAACTGAAAAGCAACTTTGAAATTTCAGGGAAGGAGATCTTGAAAAAAAATTTTCTGTTAAAATTTTACTAGATGCCTAGATAAACTTAATCAGGTAGTTAAGATATTATAATATTTGCCAGTACACTTCTGTTTTGATTTATTTTATGAGACAAAACTCTGAAATAAATCCAGTTATAAGAAACACTGGTAGTTTATTTTGACCATCATTGTGTAGTTGATTTATAATTGGTTGTTAAAATCCACACACATGCGCACATACAGAGAAAGGGAAAGAGAGAGAACTACATGTGATTACAGAAATTTGAATTGGTCAATAAATACTGGGAAATAGTATTCTTGTAGGAAAGAGTTATAATAAAGGTAAAAGACTGGGTGGTTTTATTTTAAGGTCAGATGATGTATTTGTGTGTCTATAGATATGTAGCTAAGATTCTTCGCTGTAAGATTTAGTGCAAAAAAAACTCTGGACTAAGAACCATGAAACTTTAGATCCTGCTCTGTCTTTTCCTTCCTCTGTGGACTTAACATTTAAATCACTCATCTCCAAAACTCCAGTTCCTTCTCTGCCAAATGAAGATAATAGTATGACTTCAATAGAGATAGCTGCTTCATAGATATCTGATGAAGTTAATTAAAATAGTTGAAAGCATTTTTAGAGTTAAAAAGCATTTTAGACTTAAAATAATAAAATACAGAAGGTAAATGCTTTAGTTTTAATCTTGGTTTGGTTACTACTTAATCACTTTAACCTAATTATGTAATATTGTGTGCGTGTGTATGTGTGTGTGTGTATGTGTGTGAATATGGTTGTATATTTTTCACATTGGCAACTTATTATTCTTCTCCAAATGCAAATCTAAATAGGTCACTCCCACATTTGTCCTGTAAGATAAAACCCACATTAATGAGTATGTTAGAGTAATACTTGCTCTGAACTTGGTCTACTTGTACAGCTTCTCCACTTGGCAAGCATTGCACTTCATGTACTTGACCAACTACTTTTTTTTAATCAAAATGGTGAGCTCTCTTCTCTGAGCCTTTCTTAAGCTATGCCTTTATATGTAATATCTGTCACTGCTCTTTATTTATCTGCAACCCATCCTATAAAATTCAACATATTTGTGACATTCCTGAAGCCCCAAAGTGTCCCTACTAGGCTTCCACAGCACATAGGCTTAACTCTACTGTAACACTTTACCTAACTACATTGCAATTACCTGTTTGCATTATGTCTCTATCAAATTCTAAGTTCCTAAGGAGGAGATGCATTTATCTTTATATTTTCCTTTAGATGCAATACTGAAAAGAGACACATAAACTACTAAGAAGTGTTTGATTCTTTGTATCTTCTCTAATGTCCAAAAGAATTTTAATATTATTTCCAAAATCTAATGATAAGTTTGGACAGAAACTGCAGGAATGAGGCACTACATTGAAGGTTTTTTTGTTCATTTTGGGTGTGCTTATTGGTGTTGCACTATTCATCCTACTGTGTCAGAGAGTGAGCACGTTTCAGAGTGTGCAAAATGACTTAGTTTACAAGAGCAGTACAATCTTAGGGGAATGTTTTAGTGGATTCTGGAAGAGCTTTCTCTTACTCTTGAGCTCATACCTCTTATTGGTGGGAATTAGTTGCTTCTTTGAGTCACAAATGGAGACTTCCATCTGACCTCAGCTGTTGCCAAGAAAGTCCCACAGAGGGCAAATTTTAAACCTGTGACTCAGCAGATTACCAAGGACTGGAGATCACCATTTTGGGTGCTTTGCTAAGGTACATATCTGTGAATTACAAATGTGCCTGAGAGCAGAGCCTGCTTGTTTTCTTCAACAATATTAAGCAAATACATTTGATCATCAGCACCTACTGATCTTGATAAGTCAAATGGAACAAGGCCAGCACTTAGACAAAATCAGACTATTTAAATTATCCCTCATGATTAGGCTTCCAAATAAGATAAGAAGAACCATATGTACAAGCAGTTCAGAAAAACAGGAATATACTGAGTTCCTAAGGGACAGTGAAGATGTACTGACATTTTAGGGAGGTGTGATGGGAGTCTTTAAGTAACTTAAAATAATAGTGAAGGAGAAATCACATATCCAAAATTGTAGAATCATTATGAAACAATGCATTCCATGAAGATATTCCAATATTATAGAACATTTAAATGTAAGACACATTTGAATATACTCATAAATAAACAAAATCCCCAAAACCTCCCAGAGAGAGATGAATTTTCTTCTCTTTAAGTATCAGAATTCTTAATAAATAGGTACACTTAGAGAGAACAACTAGATTTGGGAAAAAATAATACATTTCATACATTCACACACATACACACAGAGTCAAGTTTCTGTTTGGCCCTTGTAAACCTCTAATACAGTAGATGTTATAATGATTCTTTCCTCCCAGCTTCAGACAGCTGTTAAGAGCTACTATAAATCCTTATTCTCAGGCATAAAAGCCAATTACCATCATGGGTTAGGAATGAATTTTCCTCTTCCCTTTGTGCCACAGTGGCTTATTATACAATCAGCTACATAAGAAGATGGTACGTTTTATCTCAAAGCATTTGTTCTTGTCCACAATGAGAAGCAGCCACATTATTGTGGGTGAGTTGTGCTGTGGGGATTCTGTTATTTGTAACTGTGTAGAATATCTTCATTGGAAGGAAAATCCTGGGAGATAAAAAAAGGACTTGCATAACTGAAGATAAATCAAACATTACAAGAAGATGTTACAAAAAGCACATTGGCACATACCTAGAGTTCTGAAATAAGCGTCTATTTAGAGCTTCCTGACTCTGTGACTCAATGTCTTATGTCAGTGTTGGAAAATCCAAGACAGTATCTCCATAAATATTGTTTTTGTTCTATTCTTGTTCTCTGCTTCTTCCTGGACTTGAGAAGAAAATGGTAGATCTTTTTCATTAAGTTGCATGTAGCTATTAAGGTCTTTTCTGTTTTTTTTTTTTCTCCTCCTTTTTAATTTTCAGGCTTCAGTCTGGATATTTTCTGTGGTCCCAGTTCAATATCTTATTTCCTGCTCTGTTTGAGTAACAGTTCTACTTGTCTATTAATTTCTTTATTTTAGCCATTGTAGATTTAGTTCCCGAATTCCATTTGAGACTATGTATAGATTCTATTACTCTAGTGAAATTCATGATGTCTTTATTTTCTTGAATATGAAAATTGGAATGATTTTACTGTTCATGTCTGAAAATTTCAATATTTGGGTTATTGGGTTTTTTTAATTGCCTATTTTTCCATCTCTCATTTTTATTCTGTCTCCGGGCATGCCTTGGTGATTTTAAATCATTGTATAGTAAAGCACTGTAGAAACTCTAGATGAGATAATCTACCCCCAGATGGAATTTTCCTTTAGAAAGTCAATCAAGCGAGACCAGATAATCTTGCATCAATCTGAGAGGAAATGACTTGACAAGAGGCTTTGAATTATTGAAGTTTGGTCTACTTCCAGTTTGCTTTGACTCCTAGAATATCTTTCAGAGGTTGCTTTTGAAAGCCTGGGATGTTTACTAGAGCCCTTTCTCCCTGATAGGCTCTGAACTCACAATCTTATCTCCTCAGCATGACAAAATTGCTAAGAGCTTTCCTAATATTTTAGCTTCTCCAGGTCCCCCTTATCCTTGGTTTATTTACCCCTCCTTTTATTCATTTTCAAATCTTCAAGTGCTATGAGGAGAAAATTAGGGCAGAAGGTATGGGTTCCCTAACTCCTAGCTGCATCGGTAGCCCAGAACTCCATTTCTTTGTCTCCTGGTCCTGGGGTGACGACAAACGTCCTGATCGGTGGCTTTCAGCTTGACTTCTGGACTCTACAGCAGTAAAGAACCGACAAATGCCTTGTTCAGATTATTTCAAGATATTTGTGTTCTTTTGTAATTTGGCCACTCACATCTTGACTATCGGGTTACTCTCTGACGGCTTCAACAACAATTTTGCCTTTGCTTTTGTATGTCATACATCATTTACAGTTTTGCTTTCAAACAGAGAAAATGGTAAGATACACGGTCTGGTAAAATACAGTTTGTCATAGTCAGAAATGGAAGTTGCATAAATCTTTCTTTAAAAGGTCCTAAATAAGATTTTGATTAAGAAGTATAAACAGAAACATTCAAAATGGGGGCAGGGGAATGAGAAATGGAACGATAGACAAGCGATTCCTGGAAGAAAAGAGGTAGAGAGGAAGAATGGCTTTCAGATATTTTACAAACAAGTCAAATTGAGATTTTAAATGTGTTTGCTTTGAAATAAAAAACACGGCCAAAACATAAATATTTATAAGGTATTTGCGATCTAGTCAAGTAAAACATTGATTTTTATCTGTAAATTGTTATTGACTGAAAATCAGCTGGCTGCTGTTTTTAGAAATTAGAACACAGTGCATTAGACTGAATAAATAAGTTACCTAGTAAACTTGCTTGGTGCTAAATTGCATTCAACTGGTGAATAGTTTAATGATTTTTTTCCTCTAAGATGGGAACATGTTTTTCCCTAAGATGTCTCAAATGGTCTGTTTTACTCAGTCAAATTTGTAAGCAAAGAGCTTACATGCCTCACAAAAAGATAAGAGAAGCTGTAAAAGTGATGAGGCAAAACAGATAACCAAATGGCAAACATGACCTAATTTATCTGTGAAGGTTTAACTGAAATTAATTCTTAAATGATTGATCATATTTTATGACAGCAACTGTAACTGCTTCTATGCATGAGTTAGAGTCACTCATTGTGGAGATTATAAAGATGATCAATGACTTGGCTTTCTGACAAGTCAAATCACAAATGCATTAAAATTCCTTGTGCCATTCATGAAACATCTATCCATGAACACACCAGTTGTCTGGAATTCTCATGTGTAATTCACATATTGATTTTAATATAATTCTCTGAAGTATTGTCAATCATTTCTTATTAGGTGCCCTCTGACTATGTGACCAATTAACAGTGTGAACATGTAGAAAATATACAAATCTTTCAAGGAAGACGTCCTTGGAAGGAAAGATAGTGATGGATATAAAATCATTTGCTGAACAAAGTTGACTGAACATATAAATATGTCTGACAATTGGTAGGTACTGAGACTACAGAGATACCAGTAAACCACTCAATCCTTCTCTCAAGAAGAGTGTAAGAGAGTGAAGTAGCAGGTAAATAAACCAACAAGAAGGGTGGGATGTGATAAATGCTATTCATTTATTTCCTTAATGAATCACTTTTGAGCAATTTTATGTACTAGGTTTAAGGGAGTGAGATTTAAGGTAGTAAAATTAGATAATTTATAAATATAAAATAGTAAATATTATATGATAGACATTTGCAGAATATTTTATAAGATTTATGAGGAAAAATTTTTTAAATAAATTGTGGAATTAGGATTCTCTCTGGGGAAGGAGGTGCTACCTCAAGTAGGTAACAGAATTGATAAGATGGGACTCTCCAGGAAGAGAAGAGAGCAAATATAGTGTGGTTGTTTTGTATTATGTTAATTTACTTAAATAGATATTAAATTTCCAGAACCACCTTCCTTGTATGGTGAGGGTTGGACACAAGAGATTCAAGTGAGATTTCAAAGGTACAAGTGAAACAGTAGCTATCACCTACAGAAGATGACTGCAAGTCCCCATGCTTCACCGGAGCTTGGCACATTCTTGCTGATCCACTAGCTTCAGAGAACCACAGCTCCTCTACCTGCTATTTGATCTCTTCCTTCAGCTTCTCCAACTGCCTGGGCCAGACACAGTTACAGATTACCTGTATCATTACAGGTAATGATAGAGTTAGAGGTAAATCTAATTTGTCCTTGAGAATTACAGTTTATTCTCAAGCGTTCTAGTTTGTCTTTGTTTTTTTTTTCTGTTTTACTTTAAGCTTTTCTCCTAACTGTCTAACTACTAACCAAGGTAACTTCAGATCCACCAAAAAGTACATAAACAATTCACTCCATAGACTTCTTCACCAGTTTTCCTTCCTGGTCCTTGTTTAGTGATTTTTCTCCTAAGCTCCAACCATCTCCTTCCAGAATTTTATTTCACTAACTTTTCCCACAGTTGTGTAGAGGCTGCTCCTTATAATAAATGTTGCATTTCATATTATTATAATGGTTCTATTTCCATGATTGAATCCTAACCAATGCTTACAGAAAGCAATTTTAAAAAAATACCCTCATCTGGCAACTATAAATTGATGATGTAGCTGGAAGGTAGGGTGAATGGGGGAGTAGCAGTAAATGAAGGCAGAAAGGGACCTCCATTATGATTTATTGTAGAATAGGTTATATGTCTAGGTCTCCATTTTCTAAAAGTCTCACCTGCTGCTTGTGAAAACTGTAGTGGTTAGATTAAGAAAAAATAACAAGTAGATTAGATTATTACATATTTAAGAGGACAGTGTTAAAAATTTGTATATAGGTAGTGGTGGGTGGAGAGAAAGAGAGGGACCAGAGATAAGTAAAAATGAGTTTTAATAAATGTTTTAAAGAATATATGTGCTCCTTCCTGTCATTAGCCTTTCCACTAACAAGTTTTCCAAAGCTAGGTCTTTAGCTCTGTTTGTAAAACTGCCTGTAAATCATAATGCTTTAAGACTTTGTAAAAGAATAAAGTAGAACAGAAAACTTCAGAGTGTATCAAAATGAATGTAAGTAGTGATTGTAAAACTTGTTGAGTGTGTTTATGTGTGTGTATACTGAATGTAAATATGTTTCTTAATGCTTTCATCAAGAACATTTGAAATCTTCTAGTTTATGGGGACCTAAATGGAGATATCCTCAGAATGGGGTCCCAGAGTGGACTTCTGAGAAGATAGATCTCAATAAAATATCAAAGAAAAAAATGAATAGCTACAGTGAAATAAATATTGCTACCTGTATATTCATATGAAGACAGAGGACAACTATTATTAGTTTTCTACTCTCAAGAATTATTTAAACTGCTACTTCTACATTTGGAAATGTCTTAACCATGCCATTTTTCTTTATATTGAAAGGAATAAAAACCTTTAAAAATTAAAAAGGTAACATGCTTGTTTTCAAAGCGAATATATATTCCTAAACTCTTCCAAATTTGGTATTATCATATTTTTGCTTCTGGATAAATGGATTGAGGAATAAATAAAATCAGAATTATTTATCTATAGTCTCATCAATTTTTTAATCTATTTCTTCCCCTTTTCTGAGTTGAAAAGCAGCCATTCCAATGTAACTAATGTCTACTACAGTATATTCACAAATTATTGCAGAATAGTGCATACTGAAATAGCAATTGGAAAGTATTTAAATTTTAATAAACTACTCAGGTAAATATCCCTGCAGTAATCAAGGTCAATAGCTATTATCTTCAACATTAAATACATGTGAATCTATCATAATGACAGATGATAACTTTGATAGGAGACAGTGTTTGTGGTGAACGTCTTCCATTTGTGTTTTCCATTACACTTTTCCACTTTCTCCTTCTCTGTGTCCTGAGGTAGATGAGGGTGATGATATGAGTGTATAGGGAATTAACAAGTTTCCCTTGCTCTCTGGCTTCCAGTTGGGTTTGATCAATGGAGACATGTAGCAGAGATTTGATGATTGGAGGAGAGTGAGGTATGGTACATTTTCCCCAGACTTTCTGCCTGTTGAGTTATCTTCACTCCTACAACAAAGATTACAACTTCTCTAGAGCAGATTTTCTCAGGTACTCAATTTGCATTTTGGAAATGGTTCCCTTCATGTGTGCCATCTGATGTGGGTTGGTCATGGCACCTCCCTATGTCTAGTCTTAGGGCACTGAATTATTCCAAGTTGATACCTAAAACCCTGTCCACACCTTATTAAACAGTCCTTGAACACAATCTATTCAAATCACCCAATTTGCATGTGCTATTTCCTGACTCACATAGAAGTCTAATTTTTCCTAAAACTACTTCATGCAAAATGTTGGAAGTTGAGAGTTAGACATATTTGCTTAAAGTGTCAACAGAAATTGGGAAACACTCCTTCTTATTTATTTATTCATTCATTCAGATATGACTTATTGACCACATATTCACAGATCACTATTCTAAAGGCTGATGATGAGTTGATAAGACAGATAGTTACCGGTCCTCAGGGAGTTTACATTCTAACTGAAGAGATGGAGATTAAGTTAATACTTAGAAAATTAATTATTTAGATACTTTCATGATAATTGCTAAACAATTGCAAAATTCTTCAAGCATATACAAAAAGATCTAATAAATTATTTGTGAAGGAAGAAGTGAGAATTTTTGTTGTTATTCTTTGTTCTGTAAACACTCAAAATGAGGTCTAAAAGATAAAGTTGAGTTTTCTAAGTAAAGAAAGAAAGCAGGAGGAGAAAGAAGAAAGCATTCAGGATAGAATTAGGCTCTATTAAGTTCCTGAAATTATTAGAAGTCTAGTATTTTCAAAGAATGAAAGGAGGACAGTAATTGTACATTGGATAAGAATGAGAGTGGTTTAAGACTTCTGATATATGCATTCTTAAATTTCATGCAGATGTTTAAGAAATACTAATGGATTTGGAGTTTTATCCTAAAAAAAAATGAAAACAATTGAAGGGTTTTAGGCTGGGCTTGATATAATAACCATGTATTTGAAAGATAATGCTGACTACATTGTGGGAACTGGTTTAGAATAAAATGACAGAAAGTGAGTAGAAGATAATCATTTGTAAGCCTATATCAGAAATCTACACAAGAGAAGATTGCAGCTTAGGTGGACCCATCAGTTGGGTCTTCTGGGAAGCAGACCCTGAGATGGCATTAGGAGTACAAGAACCCATGAAAAATAAAAACGGAGAGGAAGAATCAGAATTGGAAAAGCCTTCAGGCCATTTTAAAGGATGCCAATATAGGCCACCTTCCCTAATTTTGGAATTGGTTCTCAGCAATAGATCCTAAGGAAAACCGACACCCAGCTTTCATATTTGTGCCATAAAATAGACTGTGTTTCCTTCTTTTAGTTCCCATGAGATGTCCCCTTATCTTTCCAGCAAACCACTTCTTAGAGTTTGTGTGTGTGTGTGTGTGTGTGTGTGTGTGATTTATCTCATATGTACAAAAGATAACAGAAAAAAACTAATAATTTTTGAGAAAATTATAAGAATATCCTTAATTTTATATTTGCTATTTTCTTGCTTTTCTTTTTAATAATCTTTATGTTTATCTATAAGGAATCTGTTTAGTTTTGCTTTATACAGAATAACACTGTATATCCTTCTCAAATTTTATTTTTTAAACTTAACACCTGTTTTTAAAAACTTGTATCCATGTTGGTGTGTGATGAAAATTAATTTATTTCCATACCTCCATTATATTTCATTTTATGAATATACCACAATTTATTAATCTATTCTTCTGAAGATGGACCACTGGGTTTCTCCTCTTGATATATTGAATCAATTCATCTATTTGTGGAGATTTTACATCTTTGTGATTTTGAGTTTCCTTAATGTCTTGTAATAAAATCTTAAGATATAACCAGTCCTCTCCTCCCTAAATAACATAGAGGTTGAATGCTTGATTTATTTCATGTATATATTTATATGCACCCCATATTATGCAGCCTTCTTAACATCAGTATCTGTCTTTTTTTCTCAGTTGTTTTTTTTATTTATTGTGAAATGATTATCACAGTAAGTTTAGTTAACATCCTTCAACATACATAGTTACAAATTATTTTTTCTTGCGATGTGAACTTTTGAAGTTTTTTCTCTTAACAACTTTTCAATACACAAGACATTATTGCTCACCATGCAACGAACAAGTTCCAATACAGTGAACAAGCTCCCACAAGGTGAACAATGCAAAGGCAGTCATATCAGAGAAACTAATTCAGTTACTATAATCAATCAAGTCAACTATGATTATTCATATGATTTTTATACTTAAATTATAAGTGAATCCCACATTTCCCCCTTTTTTGTTTTAATTGATGCAAATGCATATGCATATATTTGTGGAAGGTACCAGAATAATGATTAGCTGGGCTCGGCCTGTGACATAGCTTGTCACAGGCAATGTCTCTCTCATCTGGAGGGGTGAGGTTCTATGCCTCACCTCAGTTGGCCCCCACGTTGTTCACCTGAGGTCCCCTGCGACTGTGCCTGTCTTAGGTTGCTCCTCCCATGAGGAATCTTACCCGTCTCTGGCTAACCAGCCATCTCCTGGGACCAAAACAGGGAGATAAAATACGAAGGAGAGGACAGCGAGCAGCTATAATTCTGGATAAAATCACAATATACATGATTATTTTCTTGCAGCAAATGCAGGAGGGGAATCAGCATATGATTTCACAAAGTTGTTTAAAAGGAATCACTTATTTCTTGAAGTTAATTCTTGAAAAGTAGCATATGCTTGTATTGGCTTTAAAAGACCAACAACTGCCTTCCACACACACACTAGGAGAACAGGAATACAAATGCATAACAGAATTAGACCTACAATTATAGGCCATATCCAATGAAACAAAGAAAACCAATTTAACAGTCCAGGCATTTGTGAAAACTTATCAATAACATGGTGAATGTTGTCTATTTGATCTTGATTATTTGCAAAAAATCAGACAAATTAAAACAACACATCCCTGGAAATTGTTCACATCCCATATGTTCTTATATTTTTTTAATCACTTATTCTTTTACTAGCTTCTACTAAGTATTCTTTTTTTTATAATTTATTTTGGATCATTAATCTACAATTATATGTGCAATATTATGATTATTTTAAACTACCCCCTTCATCAAGTCCCCCCCACCAACCCCATTACAGTCACTGTCCATCAGTGTAGTGAGATGCTATAGAGTCCTACTTGTCTTCTCTGAGTTGTACAGCCCTCCCCATGCCCCCCCAACATTACATCTGCAATCATAATGCCCCTTCTTCCATCTTATCCCTCCCTTCCCAACCATCTTCCCCAGTACCTCTCCCTTTGGTAACTATTAGTCCGTTCTTGGGTTCTGTGAGTCTGCTGCTGTTTGTTCTTTCAATTTTTTTCTTTGTTTTTATACTCCACATATGAGTGAAATCATTTGATACTTGTCTTTTGGGCTTGGCTTATTTCACTGAGCATAATACCCTCTAGCTCCATCCATGTTGTTGCAAATGGTAGGATTTGTTTCCTTCTTATGGCTGAAAAATATTCCATTGTGTATATGTACCACCTCTTCTTTATCCATTCATCTACTGATGGACACTTAGGTTGCTTCCATTTCTTGGCTATTGTAAATAGTGCTGCGATAAACATAGGGGTGCATCTGTCTTTTTCAAACTGGGCTGCTGCATTCTTAGGGTAAATTCCTAGGAGTGGAATTCCTGGGTCAAATGGTATTTCTATTTTGAGTTTTTTGAGGAACCTCCATACTGCTTTCCACAATGGTTGAACTAATTTGCATTCCCACCAGCAGTGTAGGAGGGTTCCCTTTTCTCCACATCCTCGCCAACATTTGTTGTTGTTTGTGTTTTGGATGTTGGCCATCCTCACTGGTGTGAGGTGATAGCTCATTGTGGTTTTAATCTGCATTTCTCTGATGATTAGTGATGTGGAGCATCTTTTCATGTGCCTGTTGGCCATCTGAATTTCTTCTTTAGAGAAATGTCTATTCATGTCCTCTGCCCATTTCTTAATTGGATTATTTGCTTTTTGTTTGTTAAGGTGTATGAGTTCTTTATATATTTTGGATGTCAATCCCTTATTGGATACGTCATTTATGAATATATTCTCCCATACTGTAGGATGTCTTTTTGTTCTACTGATGGTGTCCTTTGCTGTACAGAAGCTTTTCAGCTTGATATAGTCCCACTTGTTCATTTTTGCTTTTGTTTCCCTTGCCCGGGAAGATATGTTCATGAAGAAGTCACTCATGTTTATGTCCAAGATATTTTGCCTATGTTTTTTTTTTAAGAGCTTTAGGGTTTCATGACTTACATTCAGGTCTTTGATCCACCTTGAGTTTACCTTTGTGTATGGGGCTAGACAGTAGTCCAGTTTCATTCTCTTACATGTAGCTGTCCAGTTTTTCCAACACCAGCTGCTGAAAGGCTGTCATCTCCGCATTGTATATCCAAGGCTCCTTTACCAAATATTAATTGACTGTATATGTTTGGGTTAATGTTTGGATTTTCTATTCTGTTCCACTGGTTTGTGGGTCTGTTTTTGTGCCAATACCATATTGTCTTGATGACTGTGGCTTTGTAGTAGAGCTTGAAGTCAGGGAGTGTAATTCCCCCTGTTTTATTCCTCCTTCTCAGGATTGCTTTGGCTACTCGGGGTCTTTTGTGGTTCCATATGAATTTTAGAATTATTTGTTCCAGTTCATTGAAGAAAGCTGTTGGTAGTTTGATAGGGATTGCATTGAATCTGTAGATTGCTTTAGGTAGTATAGACATTTTGACAATATTTATTCTTCCTAGCCAAGAGCATGGGATGCATTTCCATTTGTTAGTGTCCTCTTTAATTTCTCTTAGGAGTGTCTTGTAGTTTTCAGAGTACAGGTCTTTCACTTCCTTCGTTAGGTTTATTCATAGGTATTTTATTCTTTTTGATGCAATCGTGAATGGAATTGTTTTTCTGATCTCTCTTTCTGTTATTTCATCATTAATGTATAGGAAAGCAACAGATTTCTGTGTGTTAATTTTGTATCCTGCAACTTTGCTGAATTCAGATATTAGTTCTAGTA
Organism: Smutsia gigantea; assembly: GCA_032199065.1. Taxonomy (NCBI): domain Eukaryota; kingdom Metazoa; phylum Chordata; class Mammalia; order Pholidota; family Manidae; genus Smutsia; species Smutsia gigantea. Next base: position 87,295 of record JAVSCE010013716.1, read on the forward strand.
GTTTTGGAGTGGAGTCTTTAGGGTTTTTCATGTACAATATCATGTCATCCGCAAATAGTGACAATTTGACTTCTTCTTTACCAATCTGGAGGTCTTGTATGTCTTTGTTTTGTCTGATTGCTGTTTCTAGGACCTCCAGTACTATGTTGAATAACAGTGGAGAGAGTGGGCATCCCTGTCTTGTTCCCGATCTTAGATGAAAAGCTTTCAGCGTCTTGCCGCTAAGTATGATGTTCGCTGTTGGTTTGTCATATATGGCCTTTGTGATGTTGAGGTATTTGCCGTCTATACCCATTTTGGTGAGAGTTTTAATCATGAATGGATGCTGAATTTTGTCAAATGCTTTTTCAGCATCTATGGAGATGATCATGTGGTTTTTGTTCTTCTTTTTGTTGATGTGGTGGATGATGTTGATGGATTTTTGACTGTTGTACCATCCTTGCATCCCTGGGATGAATCCCACTTGATCATGGTCTATGATCTTCTTGATGTCTTTTTGAATTTGGTTTGCTAATATTTTGTTGAGTATTTTTGCATCTACGTTCATCAGGGATATTGGTCTGTAATTTTCTTTTTTGGTGAGGTCTTTTCCAGGTTTTGGTTTTAGAGTGATGCTGGCTTCATAGGATGAGTTTGGAAGTAGTCCCTCCTCTTTTATTTTTTGAAAACTTTAAGGAGAATGGGTGTTATTTCTTTTCTATATGTCTGGTAGAATTCAGAGGTGAATCCATCTGGTCCGGGGGTTTTGTTCTTGGGTAGTTTTTTGATTACTGATTCAATTTCATTGCTGATGATTGGTCTGTTTAGTTTTTCTGTTTCTTGCTTGGTCAGTCTTGGAAGATTGTATTTTTCTAAGAAGTCGTCCATTTCTTCTAGGTTTTCCAGCTTGTTAGCATATGGAGTTTCATAATATTCTCTTATAATTCTTTGTATTTCTCTGGGGTCCGTCGTGATTTTTCCTTTCTCATTTCTGATTGTGTTTATGTGTGTAGATTCTCATTTTCTCTTAATGAGACCGGCTAGGGGTTTATCTATTTTGTTTATTTTTTCAAAGAACCAGCTCTTGGTTTCATTGATTTTTTCTATTTTATTCTTCTCAATTTTATTTATTTCTTCTCTGATCTTTATTATGTCCCTCCTTCTGGTGACTTTGGGCCTCATTTGTTTTTCTTTTTCCAATTTCAGTAATTGTATCTTTAGACTATTCATTTGGGAATGTTCTTCCTTCTTTAAATAGGGCTGGATTGCAATATACTTTCCTCTTAGAACTGGCTTTGCTGCGTCCCACAGAAGTTGTGGCTTTGTGTTGTTGTTATCATTAGTCTACATATATTCTTTCATTTCTGTTTTGATTTGGTCATAAACCCATTGATTAGTTAGGAGAACATTGTTAAGTCTCCATGTATTTATGAGCTTTTTTGATTTATTTCTAAAATTTATTTCTAGTTTTATACCTTTGTGATCTGAGAAGTTGGCTGGTAGAATTTCAGTATTTTTGACTTTACTGAGGTTCTTTTTGTAGCCTAGTATGTGGTCTATTCTGGAAAATGTTCCATGTGTACCTGAGAAAAATGTGTATCCTGCTGCTTTTGGGTGCAGAGTTCTGTAGATATCTGTTAGGTCCATCTGTTCTAGTGTGTTGTTCAGTGCCTCTGTGTCTTTACTTATTTTCTGTCTGGTTGATCTGTCCTCTGGAGTGAGTGGTGTGTTGAAGTCTCCTAAGATGAATGAATTGCTGTCTATTTCCTCCTTTAATTCTGTTAGTATTTGTTTCACATATGCTGGCGCTCCTGTGTTGGGTGCATATATATTTATAGTGGTTATATCTTCTTGTTGGACTGACCCCTTTATCATTATGTAATGTCCTTGTTTATCTCTTGCTACTTTCTTCATTTTGAAGTCTATTTTGTCTGATAGAAGTACTGCAACACCTGCTTCTTTCTCTTTGTTGTTTGCATGAAATATCTTTTTCCATCCCTTCACTTTTAGTTTGTGTATGTCTTTGGGTTTAAAGTGAGTCTCTTGAAGTCAGCATATAGATGGGTCTTGTTTTTTTATCCATTCAGTGACTCTATGTCTTTTGACTGGTGCATTCAGTCCATTTACATTTAGGGTGATTATGGATAGGTATGTACTTATTGGCATTGCAGGCTTCAGATTTGTGGTTACCAAAGGTTCCAGGTTAACTTCCCTACTATCTAAAAGTCTAACAACTAACTTAATATGCTATTACAAACACAATCTGAAGGTTCTTTGTTTGTCTGTTTGTTTGTTCATTTCCTCCTTTTTCTTTCTATTCCATTCTTTATATATTAGGTATCATATTCTGTACTGTTTGTCTATCCCTTGATTGACTTTGGAAATAGTTAATTTATTTTGCATTTTCTTAGTAATTAGCTGTTCTATTTTCTTTACTGTGGTTTTATTACCTCTGGTGATAGCTGTTAATCTGTAGGAACACTTCCATCTATAGCAGTCCCTCCAAAATACACTGTAGAGATGGTTTGTGGGAGGTAAACTCTCTCAGCTTTTGCTTATCTGGGAATTGTTTAATCCCTCCTTCAAATTTAAATGATAATCTTGCCGGATAAAGTAATCTTGGTTCAAGGCCCTTCTGCTTTATTGCATTAAATACATCATGCCACTCCCTTCTGGCCTGTAAAGTTTCTGCTGAGAAGTCTGATGATAGCCTGATGGGTTTTCCTTTATATGTGATTCTATTTCTCTCTCTGGATGCTTTTAATAGTCTGTCCTTATCCTTGATCTTTGCCATTTTAATTACTGTATGTCTTGCTGCTGTCTTTCTTGGCTCCCTTGTGTTGGGAGATCTGCACACCTCCAGGGCCTGAGAGACTGTCTCCTTCCCCAGATTGGGGAAGTTTTCAGCAATCACCTCCTCAAAGACACCTTCTATCCCTTTTTCTCTCTCTTCTTCCTCTGGTACCCCTATAATGCGAATATTGTTCGGTTTGGATTGGTCACACAGTTCTCTCAATACTCTTTCATTCTTAGAGATCCTTTTTTCTCTGTGCCTCAGCTTCCTTATATTCCTCTTCTCTAGTTTCTGTTTCATTTATTGTCTTCTCCACTGTATCCAATCTGCTTTTAATACCATCCATTGTGCTCTTCAATGATTGGATCTCTGACCGCAATTCATTCCTGAGTTCTTGAATATCTTTCCGTACCTCCATGAGCATGTTAATGATTTTTATTTTGAACTCCCTTTCAGGGAGAGTCATAAGGTCCACATCATTTAAATCTTTCTCAGGAGTTGTGTTCATAATTTTACTCTGGACCAGGTTCCTTTGGCGTTTCATATTTGTGTATGGTGCCCTCTATTGCCCAGAAGCTCTACTCTCTGGAGCTTCTCAGCCCCTGAAGCAATGCAGGGATTGTAGGGGAGTGGTATTGGTGCCTCCGGGGAGGAAAGGGGTGTTTGCTGGTTCCTGGCTGCTGTGCCTGTCTCCACTGCCTGAACCAGTGGGCTGAGCACACAGGTGTAAGCCTCTGTTCTTTCCATTTTTAATTGCTGTGGGCAGATCTTCCCTCTGGGTGGCCTAACACCAGGGAAGGATTTCCAGGTTTGCAACCTGGTGGGGCTGGCCAGAAGAAAGGCGCACTTGTCTGCCTGTCACAGAAGGGGTTCTTGGAGCTGTGTAGGCAGCCAGGGAGCTGGAGCACCTGAAGATCGTGAAAGCTCCCAACCTGCTGGGCAGAGTGCACCCGGACAATTTTGTCTGCCTGTCCTTTCTCCTGAGCAGTAAGCTCTGTGCAATCCTTGCCCCTTTAGCAGCCCTCTTGCTAAGGGCTTCTTTGTTAGGAAGTCCTCAGACTGCCGGCCTTTCTTTTGTCCCCGAGCAGCTGGGTATGGATCCCTGCTTTCACAAGCAGCTGGATTCTTAGTGTCTCCAGGAATTCTGCCTGTCTTAGCTTTCCAACCCCCTAATTACAAGAGTATCATGCAAGCACCATGTAATGTAGGTTTGTGCTCCCAGTGCAGATCTCCAGAGTTAGGTATTCAGCAGTCCCACATCTCCACTCCCTCCCTGCTCTGTTCCTGTTCCTCCCACTGGTGAGCTGGGGTCGGGGAAGGGGTTGGATCCCACAGGGCCACAGCTTTAGTAAGTTACCCGTTTCTGTGAGGGATGCTCTTGTCTCCAGGTGTATGCAGTTTGTTGCCGTCCTCTTTCCCGTTGCTCTTTCAAGAGTAGTTGATGTAGCTTTATTTTCATATTATATGAGGTTTTAGGAGGAAGCCTCTGTCTCACCTCTCACGCAGCCATCTTTAATCCCCCCAATCAGTATCTATTTGTAAGTTTATCACAGTACCAAACAGATAAGTATCCAGATACCCTATGGGAAAAATGTTGGCAAGTCTCTATAATTAGTGACATTTAAAAAAAAATTAAGGGCAAGCAGAAATGAGACACTGTTTTCTCTGCCCCCACCATTTCCATATTTTGATCATTTCCCCCGTGGCTACACTGGCTAGTTGTCTATTTAAATCAGGTAGTGTGCTTATGTCGCAAACCAACATCGAATCTATTCTGCTGTGCTTATTGCTTATCTGCTTTGACCTGGGTTATTTCCATCCTGGCATGATTTGATCTGGCAGGAATTTGACTATTTCAGATTTGGATGGCTTCTGCTCTTCAGGGCAGAATTCTCTGAGGCCCATTACTCAACAGAATTTGCAACATGGCATCTCACTAAACATGGAAAGAGAAAGAAAAAGATACTCATTTGCAGTAAAGGACATTTGTCAGAATAGTCCACATGTATCTTTTGCCACATCAACATGTATTAAAATGTAAATTATCTTTAACATTTATTGAACTGTGTGAATCTCTATTTGCATGCAAAAGAATAGCTCTTTTTATATGTAAGGCTAGGCTGAACAATCAACAAATGGTTTGGATAAATGTTTCTTCTTCATTTCTTGAACATTTCCACTGTGGGATAAAGCAAGGATTTCATCCACATTTTATCTTTACTCCATGCACAGCGCTATAGAGTAATACTCTATAATCCTCACCTGTATAATTTTTAAGATTAAATTTGAAAAGTAATGTAAATATGGGAAGAAGGCATCTAAGAGGATTTCCTGGTTTGTAGTCATTAGAGTATTCTTTCTATAAAAGGTGACTTGTAACTCTAAGCTGCCTTCTGTCTTGGTGGCTACTTCTATATATCAAAGAAGCATTATCTAAAGATACATTCTTGATGTAAATAGGTATAATAATTAAAAATATTCTTTTATAGTGGTTGTCTTTTTAAATATGCACATGCAATAATTTTCTGCATGCTTTTGAAAACAAGTATTAGCTGCTATATTGATCAATGAATACTTGACACTCACTTTTAAAATGGGTATGGATTGGCAGGCACTCAACATTTTCTTTATGGCATGGATCTGAACTTCTTATTTTTGCTTTTATCAGTGCTCGATTTTGGGGTGGCAAGGTTAGGAAATAAAGGGCCAGAGTAGTTCTCTTCTCCATCTCTTCCTGTGCTATTATGTTTCCCATATTTAATAAAGAGACAAGCAAAGAAATAAGAGGGACTAAAAATTGAAAAAACAAATATAGCAAAAAGTGAACTATATCTAGTTTTGTGGACTTCCTACAGCCAATTTCTCAATTTCCATTCTCACTCTCACAACATCCATGTGCCCACCATTAGCAGTTATGGGTATCCTCTATTCATTAACTATAACTCATTTACAAAAGACTTACACATACTCTGATCCTCTCAACTCTGTTACATTTGTAATTCCAACATGGCCTCTGCTGCATGAAATTTAGAAAAAGTGTTTTTGTTGCTACATTCTATTATTTAATGAATATATAATTTTGAAATTCAAAGAAGAGTCACCTTTTTTGGTAAGTTAACATCTTCCATTCACCATTAAACACCTTACATGCATTATCTTGTTTAATTCTTCCAAAAACATCATGTATTTACATGTTATAGATAAGGTAGCTAAGGTTTAGAGAGGGTACATGAATTCAAAAAGTTATACAATTGGAATATGGCTGAGTTGGGACATAAGTTCAATTTACTGCAACCTTCCTAATATTCTGCCACCATAAAGTTGAGAAATTTATCCACTTTCATGACTGGTAAAGTGGGTATCCTAAAATCTGTTTCACGGGGTTCTGGAAAGGATTAAGCCCAAATTTCTATGGACAGAGTTTGGAAAAAAAATAAACTGGACACTGATTATTCCAATATAATCTTATGGAAGTCCAATAGTAAAAGAGGCACAGGAAGAAAATATTGTCAATTATTAATGTTTAGAATATTAATCTTTGGGCTTTCTGTTTCCTTTTTTGTTCATGTGCCTTTCTTTACCATTCAGAGGACTCCACATGTCTTTCAGAAGAATTAGGATTGTTATAGAAGAAATAACAAGAACAATAGGATCTATGTCCCATTTATGACTTCCAAAATAGACTTTGCAACCAGCATTGTATATAGTTATTTTGAAAAGGAAAGCTTTTAATATTATAAATACTACCCATGACTGATCAAGAGATGGAGCAGGACATAAATGTATGAAAAATAAAAGGACTTACTGTTTTTGGCTCTGCACGTAAGGAGCTTGGAAGTCACCACTGTGTCCTAACAATTAGTAAGAAGTTGAATAGACTGAAGAATCTACAACTCTTCTTGGCTCTGTGGGAGACGGAGGACCCAGGGCAAAATGCTGACCCAAGACTGGGTAGACAGACAGGTGAATACTGGGAGCTGCGGCTTACCAGAGAAGACTCAAAAGCAGAGCTTCTGTGGGAACCAGTACTGAGGTAGGAATTGAAGAATTGCTGGCATCTCACTGTTAACAACTCTGAGAGCTAAAACAACCACAGAAACTCAGTCATAAGTCGTCCTCACATTATTGTGAGATTTACCTCCTGGAGCTCAACCAGACCACAGTAAATACCTGAGAAACCTGTCCATCCTCCTGTGCTCCTAGCAGGGGAGGCAAAAAGGAACCACTCTACAAGAGGCCTGAGAACCTATTCTTTTCTCTGTTCTTCTTATTTTTCCATTTTTATTGAGATATAATTGACATATAACTTTGTTTAAGATATAAGTATAGTGATTTTCATAAATGGCTAGATTGCAAAATGATTACCGCAATAAGGTTAATTAACCCACACATTGCCTCACTCAATCTATTCCTCTTAACAGGGCCTGCTTTCAGGGAGACTGGCTAACCAGAGCCTAAACTGCTGATCAGAACATAGTTTACCTGAGAGAGCAAAATACACAACTCTAGATCACTCTAGCTATCCTATCCCACCTAAGGAGGGAGAAAGAAAACTAAGAAACTCTTGTGAAGTTCACAGTACAGAGGAATAGGCTCATTAAAAGACCAAGACCCAATTAGAAGATATATAATGCTTCCCCTATGCCACACCTCACCATCACATTACTAAGGCCTATTTACAGCAATTCCTTTTACCTAGCACATCACAGCCAGCTATTAACAAAAAAAATTATGACATATCAAAAGGCAAAAAACATAATTTGAAGAGACAGAGCAAGCATCACAACCAGAAATGGCAAGGATTTAGAATTATCAGACCAAGAATTTAGAACAACTATGATTAATATGCTACAGACTCTAATGGATAAAGTAGAGAGCATGCAAAAACAGATAGGCAATATGAGCACAGAGATAGAAATTCTAAAAACAACAATAGAAATGTAGAGTGCTTTTGATGGGATTATTAGTAGACTGACAATGGCTGAGGAAAGAATCTTTGAACTAGAGGATCTTTGAAAAGATCAGTAAAATTCCTAAGATTCTAAGTAGACTTACTAAATAAAAGAAAGAAATAAGAGGAGACATAAATTACTAATGTCAGAGGAGTCATCACTCCAGACCCTATGGACATTACAAGAATAATAAAGGAATACTAGAAACAACTCTATGTTCCAAATTTGATAACCTGAATGAAATGGACCAGTTCCTTGAGAGACACATTTTTCCATAATTCACACAAGAAGAAATAGACAACTTGAATAGGCTGATATCTATTAAAGAAATTGAATCAATAATTAATAACATTCTAACATAGAAAGCACCAGACCAAATGGGTTCACTGGTGAATTTCAAGAAACATGTAAGGAAGAAATTTATTCCAATGTCCTTTATCTATTTCAGAAGACAGAAGCAGAGAGTACTTCTCCCAATCTATGAGGCCAGTATTACCCAAATGCAAAAAAACAGACAAAGGCATTGCAAGAAAAGAAAACTAGAGACCAGTATATCTCACGAACATAGATACAAAATTCCTCAACAAAATATCAGCAAATATAATCTGAAAATATATAAAAACAATTATACATTTGACTAAATAGTACTTATTCCAGTTATACCAGACTAGGTGAATGCTAAAATATCAAGTAATACAATCCATCATATCAACAAGCAAAAAAAGAAAATCACACAATTATAGCAACAGATGTAGAAAAATCATTTCACAAATTCCAACACTATTCATTATAAAAATTCTCAGTAAGCTAGGAACAGAAGGGAATTTTCTTAACCTGATAAAGAATGTCTACAAAAAACTCACAAATAACATTATGTTATTTGTTAATGGCATGATAGTTGAAGATGAGATATTAAAAACTGATGTTCTCAATCACCACTCATTTTCAACATCATACTGGAAGTTCTAGTTAATTCAATAATATAAGAAAAATAAATAAAAAGTATAAGGATTGCAAAGGAAGAAATATAACTGCCTTTGTTCTCAAATAGCATGGTTGTATAGGTGGGAAATCTGAAATAACAAATAAACTGAACTACTAAGTGATTAAAACAAGATTGAAGGATACAAGATTAATGTACAGAAATCAGTCACTCTCCTATATCCCAACAATAACTAAGTGAATTTGAAATAAGACCATTAACATAAACAACCAAAAAATGACACATTTGAGTTATGGATCTAAGAAAATTTGTACAATATCTATATGAGGAAAACTATACAACTCTTGTGAATGAAATAAAAGAACTGAATAAATGGAGGGATATTCCCTGTTTATGGATAAGAAGATTCAATATTGTCAAGAAGTCAGGTAATCCCAACTTGACCTATAGATTCAATGTAATCCAAACCAAAATCCTACCAAATTATTTAATGGATATCAAAAAATGTATTCTAAAGGTTGTGTGGGGAAGCCAAACACTCAGAATATCTAGCACAATACTGACAGAGAGGAGCAAAGTTGGAGGACTGAAGCTACCTGACTTCAAGACTTAGTATAAAACTACAGTAATCAAGACAGTGTAGTATCAGGGAAAAATAGGCAAATAGATCAATGGAATGAAATGGAGATCCCCTAAATAGACCATATAAATATAGCCAACTAATCTTTGACAAAGGAACCAAAGTAACAAAACTGAATAAAGATTGCCTTTTCAACAAATAGTTCTGGAACAACTGGACATCCACATGCAGAAAAAACCTGAATATTTCTTAAACCCCTCATAAAAAATAACTAAAATGGGTCACAGACCTAATATAAAATGCAAAACTATACAATTCCTAGAAGATAACAAAAAAGAAAACCCAGATTACTTTAGGTATAGTGATGACCTTTTAGATACAACACTAAAAGCATGATCCATTAAAGAAGTCATTAATAAATTGCATTTCATTGAAATTAAAATATTGTTCTACAAATGATAATGTCAAGAGAATGAAGAGACAAGCCACAGACTCAAAGAAAATATTTGCAAAAGACTTATGATGAAGAACTGTTATTCAAAACATAGAAATAACTCTTAAAACTCAATAATAAGAAAAGAATCTGACTAAAACATGGGACAAAGACCTTAACAGACACCTTATTAAAGAAGATACACAGATAATATAAATAGGCTTATGAAAAGATTTTCACATCATATATCATAAATTGTGAGATGCAAATTAAAACAATGAGATACCACTCCACAACCACTGGAATGGCCAAATCCAGAACATTGGCAAAACCAAATGCTAGCAAGGATGTGGAGCAACTCTCATTCACAGCAGGTAGGAATGAAAAATAGTACAGCCACTTTGGAAGATAATTTGGTGTTTTGTTATAAAACCAAATATAATCTTAACATATAATCTAGCAATTTTGCTCCTTGATATTTACCCAAAACAGCAGAAACATATCCATACCAAATTTTCATGTGGAAGTTTATAACAGCTTTATGCATAATTTCCAAAACTTGAATACAACCAAGACGTCCTTCAGTAGGTGAATGGCTAAAATAATTGTGGTACATCCAGACAATGGAATATTATGCATTTCAAAAAAGCAATGAATTATCAAGTCATAAAAAGAAATGGAGGAAACTTAAATGCATATTACTAAGTGAAAGAAGGCAATCTGAAAAGGCTACATACTGTAGGATTCCAACAATATGACACTCTGGAAAGGCAAAATTATGAAGATCAGTAGTAGCCACGGCTGGGAAGAAGGGGAAGGATAAGTAGGTGGGGTACAGAGGATTTTTAGATCTGTGAAAAGACTATAGGATACCATAATGATTGATGCATGTCAGTATACATTTACCCAAACCCATAGACTTTACACACTGAGGGTGAATCTCAATACAAACTATAGACTTTGAGTAATTATGTCAATGTAGATTCATCAATGTTACTACAAATGTACCATTCTGCTGGGGCATGTTGGTGATGGGGAGACTACACATGTGCAGGGGCAGGGAATATATGGGAAATCTCTGTACCTTCCCCTTAGTTTTGCTGTGAACCATAACTGCTCTAAAAATTGTCTTTAATAAAAAGAAAAACATTGGAAAACAAGAAAAGATAAGCTCTCTTGTTCCAAACTAATTACATAGGAACCACTAGGAATGAATGTAAGTAAGAAGAGTTGTTTGGGGCTTAGTCTTGCTGAAGTTTGCCGGGGGCATCCAGGATACAAGGACTTTCAAATAGATTTGTGACATCGTTAGCATGCAGAATTTTGCTTGTAGTGGTAGTGTTGATGGGAAAAACTTTATCATATTGACTTGAATGAGACTGGGTGCAGAGTCCTCACATCTGGGCAAGACCTAGAACTGTGCATTATTCTTGTCCCTCTGGAGACTTCCGGCTTTGGAATCACTTCCCTGAATGGAACCAGCCTGGTGGCACTGACATCATGGGATAAATACTTGGAGGTCAAACTGAGAGCTGCATGATACTTGGTCCCCATTTCAGCCCTCTCATGGTAGGGTTGGACAATGCCTGAATTGCTCCAGGACTCATACCAAGGAGTTGTCTTGGGGTCTCATGCTGGGACCAGTTTCTAGTAGGGTGGCCTACTTGATGGGGCAAGCACTCATCCTTGATGTCATAATATTTCTTTCACAATATTACACAGTTTTAGCCTGTCAGAATGGTTCTGACAAACTGGCTTTGAGTGAGGCCAACTTAAGTTTGATACAAGAGGTAATCAGGCTCTGGGCTACTGTCATTCTCTGCCTCACCTTGTGCTTGAGCCACATGTGTGGACCTGAGTTTCAGGACTTGCCCATGTTACAACCGCAATGCCACCTCCAACTTTAGCATCTATATGCAGTGAGGTTGGTGGTCAGCATCGTTTACCATATGCCCACCACCTCCTCCCTACTTGCCTCTAAGCCAGTGATTCTAAATCGTCCATGGGCTGTTCTGTACCAAGCATAAGCACTGGCTAAAGCTATCTCTTTTGAGCATTTCCAAAACCATCCCTAGGAAGGGAAGGTTGGTGTGAAGACTTTGAAAATACCTAAAAATATGTAGTTTCAACCATTCCCAGAAGCCTGACAGACTCTTGGTAACAAGCCCATTAAAGGGTTGGTGACTACCTGGATGCTAATGGGGGAGGAGGGCATTATACACAGGTAAAGAGTATCTGTTGTTGGTGATGTGGTAGGGAAGGTGGGGGTCCAGTCAACATCAGTGGATCATGTGCTAGTAATGTAGAGACAACATGTTTGAACAATGTATTGTTCTATATTTATAGTATTGCATTTCAAATAGTAAATTTAACATGACCAGAAAAGGAATTATCATTTATATATTCCTGCATAATCTAGGTAAGACTTGGATTCAAGAAAGTCATTAGATGCCAGTAGTCAAGAGTGGCCTGATGGATGGAGCAGTGGTGTCATGAGTAAGAATGTATTCAACATTAAATAAACGGCATTAGGAGACTACAGAGGCAAGAAGACCTAATTTTTTCAGTACAAATAGCTTCTGAGAGGCTGTAGCATTGGGAGTAATGATAGCATTACTGTTTTTTTCTCATAGGTGGAGATATGAAATTTGCCAGGAATGATGCACTTGAAAGTAAAGAACATGAAAAGATGGTTCCTGGTCATGAACTAGAAGTGATGGTGCCTGGACACTATGAAGAATTTTTATGTGTAGTAATTGGAAAATAAATATATAAGCACCTCTTTTCCACCTGTTATTATAAATCTTTTTGGACATAGCTCATGACGTTTTAAAATATTTCAAAACCAAATTGTTTATATGGAAAGGGCTCCACAAAAATATTTGCCTGGGTCTGCACACCCTTTGGGATGCGGTGATCAGGTCAGTGGTGAAATTTACCACTGTTGAACAAATGAAAGCCAAAGCAGAGATGGGAGACCCAGAGCCCTACTTCCTCCAGTTCCTCCTTAGTTCCTTCTTTCCTTTATTCTGGGAGATCAGCAGAGACTCACAAAAGCTTCACTGAACACAGTTGAAAATAAACCCATCTTTCATCATCAAATTAATTCTAATCTAGGTAGAAGAATGGTACAGGGTAGGACTTCCCATTCTCTTAATTAAAGTAAAACAATTGTTAAATATCACTGGATCATTAGAAATCTGGAAAATATGTAATTCTGCACTAATTTTTAAAAATCAAGCAGCAGGAATAAAATCGCTTTTATAATGCTAATTTGGAAGACACAAACTATCTTTTCATTATTTTAATGAATTTTTTAATTTTGTGATATTGATAATTACATCTGTTTTATTAAACAGTTACAGGTTTACTAGTTAGTGGTCTTGTTTTATTTTGATTTTTAAAGCTATCATGTGATCCTTGAAAATTTATCAAAAAAACTTTCAAAGAAATTCTCACTGGATCTCCAAAAATTTAGGCAAAGATTATTTTCTATTGATTTTCATTAATTTAAATATTTCATTTTTACTTAAATATGTTGTTATTTTTATTAATTTAAATATTTCTAATTTCTTTGTAAATATAATATTTTAATAAGGGTTTTTAATATTTTACTTGAAAATGCATGGATACAAAATCAGGCAGTAGTTGTATTTTCTTCCAAACAACCAAATTTATCTCTAAAGTTTGTATTAGACTTCTCAGTGCAAAGTTGTAGAAACTACAAAAATGAAATAATTTTTTATATTGCAAAAGTTGTTATTTACACATTCAACTACCTAAATAACCAGCAATTTCTCATATGTACAAATCAATGAGCAAATCTAATACTAATATATCAAATCATTCCAAAATAGTTCATTCTTCCTAGGTACATTTTGTTCACTATTCATATATTTATCCATTAAACATGAAAAATAAATAATTCTATGTAAATCTCTTCTTTCTACCAATAGATGGCACTGAAAATGTGTAGATTTCAGTAGTAAAACACATTCACCACTATGTTGAAGATAATTCTTATAATGCAGTTTCAGCTATGGTTTGAGTGAAGAAGAACTATCAATCATAAAATTACTCTGATGTGAACAAGTGTTTCAATATGCAAATAAAATATAAAATGTTTATAATGATGGACCATTACATCAAATATTTACTTTGCTGGAATTATAAAATTTATATTGTGCTCAACTAAAATTGTATTTTATTTAGTAAACTGGATAACATGTTTTTCCCTATTATTTTGTTATTATCTGGAAAAATTGTCATTTCCATTTTAGTCTAGGATGTTGATGTTTATCTCAGTAAACCGTGTATATCAAGAATTTTGCAGAATTCAGAAGCATTTTAGCTTTGCTTTGGCTATTTATAAATATATCCTATGATATTTAATGCTTAATAAAACTGGGAGCAAATATCTGAGTACTTGTATTTGCATTAATTTTATTAGCAATACTCTTCATTTTACCCATGTGTAAACAGTTAAAATTCTTCATTTCCCAGAATAATAAAATTCTGATAGTTCAATCATTTAGAATCCTTTTAAATCTAGTTCATTCAAGAGGTTTGTTTCAATGAATCACAGAAAAAAAAGCCTTATGATGTTCATTCTGAATTTTTAGCAGCAGTTTTATTAAAATGATTTATTGCTCTAAGACAAATCCTAATAATACCTCTATTTTATAACTGCATTTTATTCTGGGCTGAGTTGGAGTGATTTATTCAGATGTCCTAAGAAAATCTGAAACACTGTGTAGCTACAGCTATTATGTGGCAAGTGTGTTTTATATCATTATAATAAATATACATTTTTTATATTCAAACTTTTTGATAATCAGATATTTCTTCAGTAGTTTCAATGTTTTTATTGGATCACAGTGAAGTCTCATTATCTTACACAATTTGTCTGAACTACCTCTCCAGATCACTACTATTTTCTGCTCTTTCAGCCTGTGTGTAAAACAAACTTACCCAACATGGGGCTTTATTTAATTTTATTTCTATTGTCTCATCTCTGAGTAGAGATTGCTCAATATGAAACATTTTTCTTTCTCGCATTTGCTATCAGAAATTCAGCTTATCTTTTTTTTTCTTTTCTGAGCTGCCAAAACCTTATTTCCACCCCACATAACTACCTGTGGAGAATAATACACACTCATCAGTCCCCCTTGATAACCGTTATCTCTTCAAACCACCATACTCAGCTTGTATGTTTTTAGTATTTGTTGAATAAGGCAGACAAAATCTTTAATCACTATGAGGGACCAAAAAAAAAGTCTTAAGGAGAAGATGCTTGTTTCTTTAACTTGAAAATGTAAGAAATGTTTCAGATATAGTCAAACATAGATGAATCTAGGACCATGTGGCAGTCATTCTCCAAGATGGCCCCTGATGATCCGTACTTCTGGAATTTATACTCTTGTGTAGTTGTCTCCCACATTGTGCCAGAGTTGATTTGTGTGATCAGTAGCACACAAAAGAAGGGATTGTATGCTGCTTCCAAAATTAGGTTTTTGGGAGACTATGGCTTCTGTTCAGGCACTCTTTTTCCTCACTGTATCTCTGTCAGTTGCTCTGATACCATGGAGGAAACCAGATGCCATGCTATGGAAATGCCACTGGGGGAAGAAGAGAGGTTTCCAGTCAACAGACTACAGGGAAATTGAAGCCTACCAAAAAATCATATGCATGAGCTTCGAAGTAAATTTCCCAGTCCCAGCTGAGCTTTGTGAGAGATGCTGAACCTGAAATACCAGTTAAAGTCACTTCTGTATTTTTGACACACAGAAAATAAGGGGAAATAACTGTTTGTTGTGTCAAGCTGCTAAGTTTTGAAGTAGTTATGTAGCAATAACTAAATAATTCAGACCTCAGATATTATCCGAACTCTGTCAGAGTCTCTCTATACTTGGCTCTGATTACATTAATTTACATCAATTACAGATGCAAATTGATTCAAGTGATCAAACGTTGCAACCATAGCTGTGTCCTTGTCTCATGGATTCTGTATCAGGGATCTACACACTGTAACTTGCTAGTCAAATCAGGCTTGCCACTCATTTTTGTAAATAAAGTTCTTTAGAATACAGCCCCATCAATTTGTTTATATTTTGTCTGCTACTGCTCTCCTGCCTCAGTTTCAAAGTTGAGTAGTTAAGACAAAGGTCATATGACTCACAAAGCCTAAACTATTCTACATGAGCAGTGCACACCTTGGCTTGCATCCTTTCAAACTAGTAACAACTAAGGAAAGAAAAATAAAAAATCTGTAAGTTGACAGAAAAAGTTTGAGAACCCTGATTTACCTATCTTGGGTCATGAGTTTTTGTACCAATTTGCAGACAGGTGGAAATGTTACTCTAATTGGTTGAGTTTAGATCATATGACCATTCTTGCTTTTAGAGGAGTAGGGTATCTACTCAAGCCAGATGAAATTGGTTTCCCACAGGAAAGAAGAGTTTTCTTACTTGGAAGAAATGAATAGTATCTATGTGTACTTGGTGGGGAGTATGGAAATTGAATGAGATGTTCACATGAAAACATTATAGAAATACACTACAGAAAAATAGCCACTATAATGAAAATGACAAATAAGGATTTCAGAAATGCTCCAAAGAATAATGTTTTATTCCTCAAGACTGCATGAAATTCCCTTTCTTAGTAGGAGAATGGTCCCCTGTTCTTTCTTTTTATTCCTGAGGATGGAAATCATATACCTCCCACTTCCCTGTTTTTAATTCTTTTCTTTTCAGGTAGATCTCTTCGTGACTTACACAATTGGGAAAGGGAACAACAGCCATCATCTATGCAAGACCCATAGGCCACAAGCAAGTTTGGTAGACTTCACTTAAATCTCCACATTACTAATATTAATCATTGAATTATTACAGTGATTTCATGATTTCAGATTCTTGTACAGTTTTTTGGCATTTTTCATACAATTTTAAGGTAAAAACTGGGGAGATAAATATCTTATTGCCACAGTGCCTCTGGCTCCCCTGGAAAATGCTAATTGGAGTGTATCCAATCATTCACATATTATCCACCTGGTACAATTGCTGGCACATAATTTGGGCACATTATATAAGCTCATTAGCTCATACACATAAACAGGTGAAACAGCAAATCATGGATTGTGGAATTAGACCTAAATCTTTAATTCACCAGTTACTACCTGTGACAAGTTAGTAAGTTAATGTGTCTTCTGAATTAATTTTTCTCCTTTATAAAAAGGGATCTGGCAATAGTTACTTGGCAGAGATTTGTAGATTACATAGACCAAAGTCCCTAGCACATAATAAACACTCAATAAACATTAGTATCCTATAGTCTTAAAATTGTTTAGATCCTACAATTCAACCATATGACAAAGGCACATGGATGTTATGTTTCTGTTATAAGTAATACACAGCCAAGTTTAAATATAGCAGTAGAACATACCCATTAGAAAAACATGTTTCTCAGAATCTGAGTTTTATAGGAAAACTGAGTTTAATTTTCTTTATATAAAATAGTCACATTCTTTTTTTTAATATAATTTATTTTATTATCATTAATTTACAATTACATGTGCAATATTACGATTATTAAACTACCCCTTCATAAGGTAGCCCCCACCAACCCCATTACAATCACTGTCCATCAGCGTAGTGAGATGCTATAGAATCACTACTTGTCTTCTCTGAGTTGTACTGCCCTCCCCGTACCACCCCAACATTACATCTGCTAATCGTAATGCCCATTTTTCCCTCTTATCCCTCCGTTCCCGCCCATTTTCCCCAGTCCCTTTCCCTTTGGTAACTATTAGTCCGTTCTTGGGTTCTGTGAGTCTGCTGCTGTTTTGTTCCTTCAGTATTTTTTCTTTGTTCTTATACTCCACATATGAGTGAAATCATTTGATACTTGTCTTTTTCGGCTTGGCTTATTTCACTGAGCATAATACCCTCTAGCTCCATCCATGTTGTTGCAAATGGTAGGATTTGTTTTCTTCTTATGGCTGAATAATATTCCATTGTGTATATGTACCACCTCTTCTTTATCCATTCATCTACTGATGGACACTTAGGTTGCTTCCATTTCTTGGCTATTGAAAATAGTGCTGCAATAAACATAGGGGTGCATCTGTCTTTTTCAAATTGGGCTGCTGCATTCTTAGGGTAAATTCCTAGGAGTGGAATTCCTGGGTCAAATGGTATTTCTATTTTGAGTTTTTTGAGGAACCTCCATACTGCTTTCCACAATGGTTGAACTAATTTGAAGTCCCACCAGCAGTGTAGGAGGGTTCCCTTTTCTCCACATCCTCGCCAACATTTGTTGTTGTTTGTGTTTTGGATGTTGGCCATCCTCACTGGTGTGAGGTGATATCTCATTGTGGTTTTAATCTGCATTTCTCTGATGATTAGCGATGTGGAGCATCTTTTCATGTGCCTGTTGGCCATCTGAATTTCTTCTTTGGAGAAGTGTCTATTCATGTCCTCTGCCCATTTCTTAATTGGATTATTTGCTTTCTGTTTGTTAAGGTGCATGAGTTCTTTATATATTTTGGATGTCAACCCTTTATCAGATACGTTTTTTATGAATATATTCTCCCATATTCTAGGATGTCTTTTTGTTCTACTGATGGTGTCCTCCACTGTACAGAAGATTTTCAGCTTGATATAGTCCCACTTGCTCATTTTTGCTTTTGTTTCCCTTGCCCGGGAAGATATGTTCATGAAGAAGTTGCTCATGTTTATGTCCAAGAGATTTTTGCCTATGTTTTTTTCTAAGAGTTTTATGGTTTCATGACTTACATTCAGGTCTTTGATCCACCTTGAGTTTACCTTTGTGTATGGGGCTAGACAGTAGTCCAGTTTCATTCTCTTACATGTAGCTGTCCAGTTTTTCCAACACCAGCTGCTGAAGAGGCTGTCATCTCCCCATTGTATATCCAAGGCTCCTTTATCAAATATTAATTGACTGTATATGTTTGGGTTAATGTTTGGATTTTCTATTCTGTTCCACTGGTCTGTGGGTCTGTTTTTGTGCCAATACCAAATTGTCTTGATGACTGTGGCTTTGTAGTAGAGCTTGAAGTCAGAGAGTGTAATTCCCCCTGTTTTATTCCTCCTTCTCAGGATTGGTTTGGCTATTCGGGGTCTTTTGTGGTTCCATATGAATTTTAGAATTATTTGTTCCAGTTCATTGAAGAAAGCTGTTGGTAGTTTGATAGGGATTGCATTGAATCTGTAGATTGCTTTAGGTAGTATAACCATTTGGACAATATTTATTCTTCCTAGCCAAGAGCATGGGATGCATTTCCATTTGTTAGTGTCCTCTTTAATTTCTCTTAGGAGTGTCTTGCAGTGTTCAGAGTACAGGTCTTTCACTTCCTTCGTTAGGTTTTTTCCTAGGTATTTTATTCTTTTTGATGCAATCGTGAATGGAATTGTTTTTCTGATTTCTCTTTCTGTTAGTTCATCATTAGTGTATAGGAAAGCAACGGATTTCTGTGTGTTAATTTTGTATCCTGCAACTTTGCTGAATTCAGATATTAGTTCTAGTAGTTTTGGAATGAATCTTTAGGGTTTTTTATGTACAGTATCATGTCATCTGCAAATAGTGACAATTTGACTTCTTCTTTACCAATCTGGATGCCTTGTATGTCTTTGTTTTGTCTGATTGCTGGGGCTAGGACCTCCAGTACTATGTTGAATAACAGTGGAGAGAGTGGGCATCCCTGCCTTGTTCCTGATCTTAGATGAAAAGCTTTCAGCTTCTCGCTGTTAAGTATGATGTTAGCTGTGGGTTTGTCATATATAGCCTTTATGATGTTGAGGTACTTGCCGTCTATACCCATTTTGTTGAGAGTTTTAATCAGAATGGATGCTGAATTTTGTCAAATGCTTTTTCAGCATCTATGGAGATGATCATGTGGTTTTTGTTCTTCTTTTTGTTGATGTGGTGGATGATGTTGATGGATTTTCGAATGTTGTACTATCCTTGCATCCCTGGGATGAATCCTACTTGATCATGGTGTATGATCCTCTTGATGTATTTTTGAATTCGGTTTGCTAATATTTTGTTGAGTATTTTTGCATCTAGGTTCATCAGGGATATTGGTCTGTAATTTTCTTTTTTGGTGAGGTCTTTGCCCGGTTTTGGTATTAGAGTGATGCTGGCTTCATAGAATGAGTTTGAAGTATTCCCTCCTCTTCTATTTTTTGGAAAACTTTAAGGAGAATGGGTGTTATTTCTTCTCTATATGTCTGGTAGAATTCAGAGGTGAATCCATCAAGTCCGGGGGTTTTGTTCTTGGGTAGGTTTTTGATTACCAATTCGATTTCATCGCTGGTGATTGGTCTGTTTAGTTTTTCTGTGTCTTGCTTGGTCAGTCTTGGAAGGTTGTATTTTTCTAAGAAGTTGTCCATTTCTTCTATGTTTTCCAGCTTGTTAGCATATAGATTCTCATAATATTCTCTTACGATTCTCTGTATTTCTGTGGGGTCTGTCGTGATTGTTCCTTTCTCATTTCTGATTGTGTTTATGTGTGTAGATTCTCTTTTTCTCTTAATGAATCTGGCTACGGGTTTATCTATTTTGTTTATTTTTTCAAAGACCAGCTCTTGGTTTTATTGATTTTTTCTATTGTTTTATTCTTCTCAATTTTATTTATTTCTTCTCTAATCTTTATTATGTCCCTCCTTCTGGTGACTTTGGGCCTCATTTGTTCTTCTTTTTCCAATTTCAGCAATTGTGTCTTTAGACTATTTATTTGGGAATGTTCTTCCTT
>JAVSCE010013717.1:0-32806 GCA_032199065.1 Smutsia gigantea
CTCCGCTGGGCTCCTGTCTCTTTAAGACCCCTGAAGAATGCACGCGCTTTTTTTTTCCCTTCTCGGGAGCCGGCTACAAGCACCCTGGCGCATTCCCTGCTCAGATCCTGTACCCTCTGTCTCTCCAATCCCCGCTACACCGCACTATGTATGTCAGCACTCCCTGCGCAGATCACCAGGGCTGGTTATTTTGCGGGGTGTACTTCCACTCCCTCCCAGCTCTGAATCCTCTCCTCCCACTGGTGCACTGGGGTGGGGGAGTGCTCGGGTCCCGCCAGGTCGCGGCTCCATATCTTACCTGCCTCTTGGAGTGCCGAGTCCTCTCGGGTGTAGCTGGACCCTGTGCGCTTTCCTGTATATTCTGGTCTCTCTTTTGGGAATAGTTGTATTTGCTGTATTTTCGTAGATAAATATAGTGTTGGGAGGAGATTTCTGCCGCCCTGCTCATGCCACCATCTTCCCGGAAGTCCTCCAGTTCATTCTTAAAGATAACATTTTTCTGACATCAACTAAGGTGTATCACTAAAAATGAATCTAGTTATTAATTTCACTTGTGAACATAAAATACCAGATTAAAATACTGACAAATATGAAGTAATAATAAAGAAAGAAATGCAAGCTGGCTAATTCTATTTAATCCTGGAAGTGCAAGGATCTTCCAGCATCGAAAATATATACATATTATACATGTATATATATAATATGTATTATACATATTATACATTATATATATATGTATGCATATATCATTGTATTTATGGAAAAAGACCTATGAAATTCCAGTAAATAAAACAATTAACAACCATGCAAGGAAGTTCTACTTCTGGCAGTGTCAAAATAACTGGAAGTAATCTCACCCTGGTGTGGTAAACAATTATAAAACTGGGTAGAATGTGCATGAGGCAACTGTTTTCAGATGTTGGACAGCAAGCAGCATAGACTGCAATTCCTGACAAAAGGGAAACTCATGAGAAGAGTCCTACAATTGTTGTGGATCTGTACAGGAAGCTGGAGATCAAGCAGCGATCAGAGTGCTTAAATGAAGTTCCATAGAACAGCTGCTACAGAGCAAATAGAGATAATAGGAGTCAAACAGTACTGAGAGACTTCAGAGTTCCAGCTCTAGGCAGAATGGACAAAATATCTCAATCTCTAAAAACGCCCTGAATTATGAAGAAAGTCCACACCTATTGTCATATCTACCCTATCCTGGCCTTAAAGCCAAAATCCAAGCCTCAACAAAATCATGAAAGGAGGCTGAATTTGGAAGTAGAATTCCAAGAGAGAGGAGCTTGGAAAAAATATTGTGCTTTCTATAGCAGCACACTAACTTGGATCACTGTTCAATATGTCAAACAGAAACAACATTAAAACAACATTCTTCTGGGGAATTATCCAACATATCATCCACAATTTTCAAATATAATCAAAATTTGTTAAACATCCAAACAGGAAAATGTAAGCTCTAGTTTAAAAAAAATGTATTAAGAAACTGACCACAACATAGTTCAGATACTAGATTTCACAGAGGAGTGAACAAACAGGGAAATGAAAACTATAAAAACATAGGTATCAAACTGGAAATTCTAAAATTAAAAAGTACAATAACTGAAGTGAAAAAATACAATCAATTTTCTTAACAGATTAGAAATGGCAAGGAAAGGGGAGAGGCAGTGAACTCAAAGGCACAGCCATCTAATTTTAAATTTTATAGCATACTTTCACATATAGTAAGGTTGGCTCCCTTTCATAGCTAGTTTAGTGTTTTCCTAGACATTTTTGCAGGTTTATTTTCCACATGAATTTTAATGTCATAATGACTAGCTACAAGAAAAGTTGATATTTATATTAAGATGGATTAGGATTCTCTGTGCATCTAAAACTAATACAATGTTATATGTCATTTGTGTGTTAATAATAGAAAAAATATTATAGATGAATGTAAATATTATATACATATAATAAATTTCCCAAGACAGCTTTTTACAACAGTATTTTCTGAATTATTGCATGCTTAATAATGTTTTTCTGTAGTTTTGATAACTGAAGAAAGCTTGAATGGATATAAAATCCTTAGTTCACACACTTTCCTTGAATTTCTTTCTTTCCCACTCTCCTTCTCTTTTTTCCTTCTTTATATTCCTTTATCCTTTTCCCAGTTAGTATGTCACTTTGGTATGTTGTAATATCAGCCAGTTTAATTCTTTGGCTTTTGTAAATTTTTGCTTTTTGTCTGAAGTAATTTCTTCTTTATCTTTAGACTTACTAGAATATATACCAGATTTGACATCTGTGTGTCAGTTTTCTCAGATACTAAATGGGGTTTTTCAATATATAAAATAAGATCCTTAATTTCTTAAAAGTTTTCTTGGATTATAAAAGCTACCTAAGTCTGTATTACTAGTTGGGGCAAACAGGATCCTGGCCAAAAATTCAAAAGGAAAACCTGGAGAAAAATATGTCCATAAGGGGCTTTGTAAATCTCTGAGATATACTTCAGGATCTAGAAGGAATGCATACATAGGAAAAGCTAAGAGGACCCCAGTCTCTCATGTGGCTGATCTTGATTCCTAGCACATGCAGGAAATGAAAGCTAGACAGACTTGTAAGCTGCCTGAACATTCGGACATGCCCCAATACAAACAAAGACCCCTTGGAAAAGGTAGAAGTTTTATTGATTCAAGTCATTAAACAGAATGAATGCCTAAACAATCATTGGATGACCATTAAGCTAACCTAGAAGAAAAAGAACTGGGAAGGTAGAAATCTAATTTTCAGAATTGCTATGTTATCTAAAACATCTAAATTTTCAACAAAAGTTCACGAGACATGCAAATCAACTGGAAAGTATGGCCATAGATAGGAAATAAAACAGTTAATAGAAACTATTTTGAAGCAGTCTGGATATTGGAATTACTAGACAGAGACTTTAACTCAAAAGTATTTTTAAAGGTTAAAGAACACATTCTATAGAATATAAAAAATTATGCAACAGTGTCTCATCAAATAAAAAATGTGAATAAGGAGATAAAAATTATTTAAAAAAAAAGAACCAAAAATTCTGGAGATAAACATTATAAAAAAAAGAACCAAAAATTCTGGAATTGGAAAGTAAAAGAATGGAAATGAAAGAACCATTAGGACTCAATAGCAGATCTGAGCTGACAGAAGAAAGAATCCATAAACTTGAAAATAGGCAACTGAGATTAACCAGTCTTGAGGGGGGAAAATGAAGAAAGAAGCGCTGGCTCAGGCCATGGGACGCCATCTAGTAAACAACATATATATAATGGGAGTCTCAGAAGAACAAAGAGAAAAAAAGGCAGAAACATATTTGATGAAATAATGGTCCCCAAATTCCCAAATTTGATGAAAAATATTACTTTCTATATCAGAGGTCAGTAAACTATACATAAAATAAACTCAGCGATCCAGCAAATTCAGTTCAAAAACAAAAAAACAAAAAACTGTGTCCTAAAAAATTAAACCCTATGGTATAAATATTTGATATTTCACATCTGTCAAAAATAGGTTGGGCTAGATGTGAAAGCATTTGACTCTACCATGACGTGTACTATGTTGGATTAAAAAATTCTATAAATATTATAATTTTAAAACAGAAAGCATTCCTTCATTGTTTTGCTCCACTGTTGGAAATACATCATCTTGGAAGCAGACTAATGAAACAGTTGTTAAAATCATTCAATATCTATATGTGAATGCTATGAATCGACACCAATTAATAGACAATGAATTTAGCAATCCATGGTTTTGCCAATGCTCACTGGCAAGAAGATAGGAGAGAGAATCCTTGACATCAAAAGCACGTAATGGGGAAGAAGACCAAGAATAGGATGGTGCCCCCAACAAGATTTGAGAGGAATGAAAACAGGTTGTTCTTGGAGAATCATCATTAGGGCGCCAGAGTCATGTTTGATGTGTACCTACCAGCCAGCCACAGTCTTCACTAGTAGCAACTTTAAACACACCATTCATTCTTTCTTGAGTAGATATTTGCACCAACTGCACCAAGCACACTCATCGATTTATCCCCAGTAACCATAGCATGGAGAAGCTCAAGTGATAACTCCTATACCAGCATCTTCCCCTGACAATATTTAACAGACCTAGGCCGATGGATGTCTTGTATCCTGCAGGACAAAGAAAAAGCTGAAGATGACCCCTGGACCCCCGGGTACTTAGTATATATTATTTGTGATGACATATTCTTATTGGATCAAATAAAGCACCCTTGAATATCCCAAGCCAGGTAAGTGTGTAGTGGCTATCTCCTTTATATATACTTCTCTGCTCCTGCACAAAATCATGAACTTTGATTCATCTGCATCACTCCCAGTATGGGATTTTTATTAATTATAAAAAACACATATTCATCATAATGAACCAGATGCAATTCAGAGATGACTAAATTAAAAAGTTGATTTTTCTTTACTGTCCTCTTCCCCCAATCTACCCTCTTGAGATAAGCAATATTTACTGAAAGGAATTGAACCCTTGTCTGAATGTTTGAACCAATTTCCTCAATTTCCCTTTTTAAATTTTAATTGTATGTTTGGATTATTTTTCCCTCAAAGAATGATTTTCCCTATTAAAAGTCATTAGCTATAAGTCTATTTACAAACAAATGTATAAAGCATATTCACAGCTCAGCATTTCATCACTAAATGAATTCTACTTTAAAACATTTTAAAACCAAATATTCAATAACTTAATATTAAGATATTTCTATGCTGAAGAACCTCTACTTTTTTAGCCCCTTGTTAACTCTTTAAGTTTGTCTACAACATCATATATGACCAAATATTTAATTTAATAACATGTTTTGGTCCAGTTCTCAAAATTGTGTTTACTCATGCTTTTATAAAATATTTATTGGCAATAAGGTTTACATTAGTTAAAAATATTATGGGTCAAAATGTATTTTAGCAAACAAATTATCTAAACTGAAGGAAAAATGGTGAAAGTTCTAATATAATTTTATTGGGGGCTGGTTTTATTAAATTATTGATTAATACATATGTATTTTAATATTTTAAATTTAAAATGTCATTGAAACAATATGCTTTTGGAACTTAGAAATGAAATATTCTTTCAAAACTCTTGTCTAACCCTCTGTCTTCAAACTGATGTTTTCATAAAAGCAATTTAAGTGAATCAATTTGCTATGACTAGCAATTATGAAGAAGCCAAATTTTCCAACTTATCATAACACACACCAAAACAGCATCTCCTAATTTGTCATCATTGAATATCAACAAATTCTATTAATATTCAGTCCAAAACTCTAATACAGTTATCCCTTGAACAACATGGGTTTGAACTACACAGGTCCACTTATACATAATTTTTTTCAGTAAACATAGGAAAAATTTTTGGAGAGTTGCAACAATTTGAAATAACATGTTTTTTCTCCAGCTTACTTTATTGTAATAATACAGTATAAAATATACATAATGTACAAAATATGTGTTATTCAACTGTTTATGTTATCTGTAAGGCTTTTGGTCAACAGTAGGCTTTGAGGAGTTAAGTTTTTGAAGAGTTATATGTGGATTTTTGACTGCATGGTGCTCTGACACTCCTAGCCCCTGGACCATTCAAGTGACAATTCAAAAAAACAATAGTTTACCACACTTGAACTTATATTGAAAGTTATAAGCTCAGTATTTCTACTGACAAAAGAGCAAAAATGAGTCACTCATGACATGTCTGTCTTTGTGAACAAAGAAGCACCAGCCTTTACAAATATCACCATATGCTTAACAGCATGATAAAACTGTTACTGATATAAAAGATGTAATGATGAAAAAATGTTTGTTATTTCCTAAAAGTTTTAAGATTTATAATTTGTGAAAATTTATACAATATATATGTATGTGTATGTAGTTGTGTGTATACACACAATGAGCTTTAACAAATATATGGGAAATCAATGCAATCAATTGACTGTATCAATTTAAACAGGTGAATTTATTACCTTATCTAAATGTCTGTTGTCCTAGCAATCAAACAAATCGATATTATATGCTTAATGGGTGTCTAAGGGCTACAGTTAGTGATTCACATATAAAAGTTAGTCTTTATATCTATGTCAGTTAAAATCCAGTTTAGAATGCTACTACTTGAATTGTTATTGATTTGTAAAGTTATTTAGTGTTCAATTACAAATTACAAATTTGATGCTTATAATTTCATTTTAAGCTGTATTTTCACAAGAATAGTGCATTATTTTTCCCCTAATTATCTTTACCTGGTTCTGTATTTTTCTCATAAATAGATAAACAGAAAATAAACATATAATCAATAGCCCTAGTCTAGAGTAAAGTTTCCAATATCTTCCTTAAAAAAAATGCTGTAACAGATTAGACCACCTTATTTCCTAGATTGGAGGAGAGGATGCAAAAACAGAAGAGAAGGGCTAACAATTCTTTCTATATGGGAAGAACCATTTTCCAGTGAGATTTTTTGAGACACCAGGAGCATATTTTGGTGAGAGGTGGCAAATGTGACTAAGGTGGAGAGAAAACAATTCTCCCTGGTTTATATAGATTATAGCTTTTGTGACCTTGAAAAAATGGTAAATCACTATAATAGTATTTGTTTCTCCTTTTACATGGTGAGAGTGGTTTTGATGTGGAAAAGAGGACAGGACACACCTTCAAAGTCAAAGATACTGGAGGATAACACACTATGGGGAAAGTGAAAAATGCCTAGAAGTATAGTTAGAAAAACTGGACCCCAGTGCGAAACTAAAGCGCAATTGATAGATATTTACCAGATGGCCATAAGGTTCTCATTTTAGGGTGAGCCAACTCAGCAAGATACCATGAATACATACAAATTCCAACTCAACAAGGTATGAAAAGTGCCTATTTTGCTTTGGTTTTGTTTTTAACAAAATCTTACAGGAGCCAGTTAGGAAAGAAAGAGAACTTCTTATCAAATTAATTTTATGAGAAAACATATACAATATACATTAAAAATAACATAAGTCTACCACACTTGAACTTACATTGAAAGTTATAAGCTCAGTATTTCTACTGATAAAAGAGCAAAAATGAGTCACTCCTGATGTGTCTGTCTTTGTGAACAAAGAAGCAGCTACTTTTTTTTTCATTTTAATTTGCTGGTCTGTATGTGAGACTGGAATTTGGTAGGTCTCAAACTTCGTGGGGTTTATACATATGAGGTTTGCTATGTACAATATAAACTTGTTGATAAAACTTTTTTTTTATTATTAACTTCCTATTCGCATGCTGGTGGGAAAAATTATCCTAGTAGGTGTTTGAACAGCTTGAGATCAGTTGACCTGGGAACCATTTTTTCTATGAACTAAGCACTTGGCTAGAACTTAAACATTTAAGTAGTTTTACAACTAACATCCTTTTTAGGCTCCAATTTGTATTCCTTCTCTCCCCTCCTTTTTTTTAAAGCTGGCAACATAACAAGGTTTTTAAGGGCTACATTGTTTCTCAAACACAATGATTTTTTAAAT
Source organism: Smutsia gigantea (assembly GCA_032199065.1). NCBI lineage: Eukaryota > Metazoa > Chordata > Mammalia > Pholidota > Manidae > Smutsia > Smutsia gigantea. The sequence continues at coordinate 7,517 of JAVSCE010013717.1, forward strand.
GGCACTGTCATTTACATTAGCATCTCTGCTCACCTACAGTAATGAATCTGTAAACCACAATTAAAAAGCAATGTAATAATTTTATAGTGCTAGTGAAAGTCTTAATTTCCTAAATTACAAGTATAGGATAGTAACTTCTAACCAAGGAGAGAGATTAATTTTAAAGAAAAAATAAATGTAGTTAAGTGTAAATGAAAAGGTTTAAGGCTTTTAAGATAAGGATTCAAACAATCATCTTTCCCTTACAGAGTGGAATTGTCATAAATATGTGTCTTTGATTCTTTTTCAAGTCATCTTTTTAATGTACCTATGATGAATAACGTGTGTAAAAGTATAAATATGTATTTAAAGTGTAATGGGGTACAACAATCACGGTAATAGTAAGTAAAGCAATGTCATCAAACTGAAGAAAACATTCTTTAACACACTGAGAAAGTTATTTTCAAAGCCTGGCCCATTAGGTTGGAACCAGTTGTTTCCAGATATATGCCCATATTTGCCTGAAAATAAATATTTTACATTCCTGTGCTAGTGTGGTACATTAGAATGGATGGTAGCAGTGCCTCTGGAAGAAACAGTAAAAAAAAACATGACCTGATGTAAAGTCAGAGAGCTTGGAGAATAGAAAATCACCTTAATGAGGATATACCTAGTTAATCTATGTTCTCATCAGAGGTCTGCTGATCCAGGGGCCCTCATCCAGAGATTTTGCTGATCACTGGGATACTGGAGTAAATTCATGAAGCTGGTACCAAGTTAGATGTTTGCCAACTCTGTCCTCTCTTATGCTATACTTTCATGGCTGGAATCATGGCATGTCTAGATCAAGGCTGGACACAAAAGTCTAACAAAGTCCTTTGTGCAACAGGTGCTATATTGCACTTATGAGTTTCACAAATCTTTCTCATTTTTAGTATGGCTTTTCTGTGGGTCCTGTAACTATTTTGGAAATGCTTATTACCTTTTAATTAAAGTACTAAGGAGAATGAAAACATAATTGTTATTTTGCTCAAGTCTCCCGGATTCACACTACTGTGCAAGTATTCTTTTCTCTAGCATTTTGTTTCATAGGAGCGTCAGTGCATGCACTTGAGCAGGGGTCAGCAAACTTCCTGTGAAGGACGAGGCTGTAAATATTGTAGGCTTTGTGGCCATATGGTCTCTGTCACAGCTACTCAACTCTGCCACTGTAGTGTGAAAGCAGCCCTAGATGATACATAAACAAATGGCAGGCTGGGTTTAGCCCAAGGGCTATTGTATGCCCATCTGTGAGTAGAATGCAATAGTGTACAGTAATGAAAAATATGAAAAATATTTCTTGATATACATTTTTACTTTTTATTAGGTACTTAGCTTTATTTGGATTTGTTTTGCTAATTAACTCCTACAATGTGTCATAATCCTGGCTTAAAAATCTTGGTCCAAAAGAATCCCAATTTACTGAAGCAGTTAGTATTGAGCACAGTTTAAAAATGTGAAACTCACCTGAAAGACAAATTCTAACTACTGGGCAAACCCATTATGTTAATGACTGCCACTATTATGTTTACCTGACATAGAATACTTTTCATTGTTTACTTTTCCTTTGTTTTATGTGGAATTAAGACATTTACTAAGATTATCCTGAATTAGAAGAAAGCTGGCCACCAATGAGAGGATATAATTTTACAGGATTGAGTAAACATAATTTTACAGCATTGTGTGGCCAGTGGTCTCAGTGGTTAAAATTTCCCACTGAACCTTCTTGACTATCTTTCACATCAGAGATTATCACTCCACATTTACATTTGATGTTCTCCTTTCTTTGTTAACTCTGCTTCCTGAGACACTACTGAAAGTATTAGAAATTATAGCCCTTACTGGAAACCAAGGGAGGAGATGGTGTCAAGACAATGAAGCCAGGAAGCTGCTTCTGCATATATGATGTTTGTTGAATAAATCAAATGTAAGTTGTCAGGAACTGTATTCTTGCTCTAAGTGTTTCTAGTAATAGAACCATTTGCAGCTAAACCCCCATTGAGAGTGAGACAGAAAGACAGAAGGAGAAACAGAAAAATGAACTAATTTACAAAGCCATCAGAAGTTTTTTGTTTTTAACATTACTGAAATAAGATGTGCCTCTACCTATCAAGGCTCACGCAGACACATGTTCCCTCTCAGTGTCTCATACTCTCATCTCAGTTCTTGGCATATATTACATGCTCGAGGAATGTTCTGAAATGAACAAACTGTAGTTTCAGATTCACTTTAAACCAGCCCAACATCTCCTATGGGATGGTTGCTTTAATAGCCAACTGTCTGTACTTGGACCCTAATTCTCTGGAGATTTTCCTCTTCCCCAGAAATGTTGTTCCTGTGGCCCTTTGAATGCTCATAAAAACTTTGTCATTTGGGTACTTGGCACAATATCTGGGATATAGAAAGTACTCAGTAAATTTTAGCTGTAATTATTCTCTCCAAATTCTCCGTCTCATCTGTCCAGTCATTCTGTTAAATACATGTGAAGTTAAGTCATTTAAGCTGATAATGGCTGAATGTGTACTTTGATTAGGTATATACTGTGAAAGAGGGACCGATATGTGTCTTTCAGTTCCAACAATGAAGATACTGAGACTGTTGATAAGATTCTTTTAAAACCCTTCAAATCCTATAATTCCCTAAGTTATCTACAAGACTGTCTATATACAGGTACCCCCTTACAAATCAATTAATAAGTATCTGTTGACTGTATTGGAGTATACACTTTAAAACCTAAAATTCTCTTGAATATACAGTTCTCACAACTTTATGAGGGAAATATCAGTAAGAATACCTACATTGTGCAGAAAGACACCAACTCACAGATAAATTAAGCCATATTCCCGAGATCACGAAGTTAGAATGTGTGATGCCGAGACAGTAACGGAGTCAGTCTGATTCCAGGGCCCTCACTCTAAACTAGCACAAGATCTCTTATGGCAAGAGTGCTTGAATATCTGTAATTTTAAAATTCCATACAAATTAAAATGAGAATTTCATATAAAATACCTACATATTAAAAACAAAACCTAAAACTTAGGTTTCTCCTGAATTTCTTTATTGAGCACAGAATACAAGATTAGGCTATTATAAAGTAATTAGTTCAAGCATAATGTATTTACTGAGTACCAACTATGATTCAGGGTTGATTCAGATACTTTAGACACATTAGAGAATAAAACTGACAAAGATCCCTCATACTGAGGAGCTTATAGTCCAGTGGATGACTTCAATTTTCTTCAAACTATCTGCCTTATGCTGGACTTTTTAAGAATATATATTGTCTATGTTCACTATAAATACAATCATTTTACTAAAATGTTTTAACACCCAGTGTTGAGGCAAATGAGACAGTATCCCTGTTTTAGTCACCATCATATCATCTCTGCTAGAGGCCTTTCCTTTCCTTTTTTATGAACAGCTCCTTGCCCTTATAATTAATCGCAAGTTCAGGGTGGCTTCAGTGGTACCTGCCCAACCACAGCCGGTTTCTTGCTATGATCGCTTGGCTTAGCTTTCCTGGAAAGAAGTAAGGTGTTTTTATATGACTTAAATTTAAGATAAGGGGGCAAAGATAAAGGAATCAGCATGTCAAATGCGGGCAAGTACTGGCTTTGAAATTCAACAGACTAGCTTTGCAACTTTCCAACAGGGAAGTGTGAGGCTTCTGGATAAACTTTCTGAGTCTTAGTTTTATCTATAAAAGAGGGATAATTAATATCCATTATGTAAAGCACTTGGCATATAGAAGCATTTACTCTATAGTAGTTATAATTATTAAGCATACGATCACTGGATTTAAGAAAGATAAAAATCCTACAAGGATACAGAAATGCTCAATCCAAAAACTTCTATCATATGCGGCGAAGAAATTTGAGAGAAACAAATGGAGATAACACACTGATCAAACCACGGCAAGATCTCTGAATACATGTCAAGAAGGGAATCATCATAGTAGTCTTTCAAAACCAACTCTGAGTCAAGTACTATAAGCAACTTTTACATATGATCTTTCCATTATGGTATATATGTATATGAATTGGATACATATATACATGACTCATATATCAATTAGGTATATATAGATATATATATCCAAATTTTGCACATTTAATAAAGTATTAAAAAAACAGGTTTGATTACAGCTATAAACTTTCTCAATAGTTAAACATTGCCAGAAAGCTCTGGAGGATTCTTAGCTTGGTCCATAAAGTTACTAACAGAATAACTCCAGCTCTGACACTTGAGCAGATATAGGGAGACTAAAGGGCAGGCAGAGAAATGTTTCAACATCCTCACTTTAAACCTTTAAAGGCACCCCCACATCAGCAGGGACTTGGCAGAATATTGAATCTGTACATTTCTGAGATATTTAGTTTCAATTTTTCTTTAGATTCCATAGTTTTTTATGGGGCATAATACTTGGAAAGCACTACATGGAGCATAAAATGCTATAAATATGTGTTGTTCTTTTTAAAATTATCAGACTAATGATTAAAAAGGTTATTATAAAAGAAGAAAGGAAAGTTTTTTTACACCAACCATAGAATTATTATTTCTGTATTAAGAAATAAGAGTGACCATTAAACATAGGGTATGCTAGTATTATAGATATACTTCTTAATAAGGATGAAGTAAAATTATCCATTGTGTAATCTATAAGTATTATAGAATAACTAAGGACTTATTGTATATGTTCTAGATGCATGTCAAATATAGGGGAAAAATAAAATTGATATCACCCCTAATTTAAGGACTATTCCACACATGAGACACAATGTAGTTCCAAAACAATAGTTAAAAAAAAATCTCCACAGAAAATTAAGGAACAGAAAAAACTGTAATATGTACAAATATATAACTTCTCTAATGTTGATATTAAAAAATAGAATCTATAATAAAAGTATGTTTTACTCTGTAGATATCCATACCAAACTAAAATGAAGCTAAAAATAACAAAGCTGTATTTAAGAATGACAAAAGTACTGAAAATATGTAGAGAGCTTAAAAGGATTGTGCAAAGCAGCAAAGAGCAAAATAGAATAATACTATATTTAAGCTGCTTTCCCTTTCGTATTTAAATGTATTATTTTAAACAAAATCCATTATTTAATAGCTGGCTGTCAGACTTTCAAAAAGCAAAATACATTGCAATTGAGCATAGTATTCTACCAGCATTTCCATATTTTGAATCTTCTTGATTTAGTATCTCTGGAGCTTCAGTATGCTAAAGTGGTCTCTCTTGGTAAACACATCCCCACAGACATGTAATACGTGTTCCATACCATTTCCTGCATTATGTGTGTGAGTTGCGGTTCTCACTTGAGGTCCCATGACTATTGGGTAAGGAAGTTGGATATAATTCCTGGCAGCATAGTAGTTTATCCATTACATTAAAGAGTGGGTCATATTTCAAAATGTTTTTCTGAGAGCATTACAAAAATAAAAAACAAATGTCAGGGTTATCAGTTCTCATTACCAATTGCCCAGTAAATGTTTTAAAAAACACACTAAGAATAGTCACAGGAAGCAATAATTCTGTGACAAATTGTTGGGTAGCTTAGTGTGGTAAGTAATGTATTTTTGATCAAAGATAAACAGTTTAAAAAGTTACGTTTGTGTTGTTGTTGGGGAGGTGGGGAGGAAATTGCTGTTCCCTGAAGACTGGTGTACCTTGTAAAACGATCTGTCTTCAAACTAAAATGAAAGAGAGCCCAAACAGCTCTAAATTACATGAGGAGACCCTGGAGATGCTGATCATTATATAATTTGCTGTAGCGGTTTGCAGATGTCTCCTTTTGTGGGTCAGAGTAGACACTTTATTTTTTGTTTTTTTTTTTTAACTATGTTGCATAGCATTAGTCATAAGTTCTTTCCTGATTTCTGTCACCAATTTTATGTAAACAACAGTGAGGTCTGTTTTGAAACAAATGATACATTGCACCCCCTTGCTGTTTCAAAACTGTGACTGATGAAAGAGCTTCTGCACTCTGGCTCTGAAGCAGGTAAGGTACTTATTAGAAAATGGCCCTTTTATATGGTGCATCCAACTATAACATCAGAAGGCTGGACCCGTAACTACTTTATAGAGAAAGTACCCAAGAGTACACGGTGAGCTGATCAGCAAAATGCCAACTCCAAGCTGCAATGAGGCAGTGATTTCAAATGACCCATTTTGGCACATTTTATTTTAAGGTTGTAATCCTGTAGCACATGTACAGTCTTTGCTAAAGTTAATAAAACTTCCCTTACAAGCTAAGGAGTCCTGCTCACAAAGTACTCTCTTCACAGATGTGTTTAAAAGTTGAGTTTTTGGTTTTAACTAAGGCCATATTCAAGCAATGAAGGCTCTAACAAGGGAAACTTTTTTTTTCCCCTAATGTGGGGAAAAAAGATATCAATATGCCTTGGGAAGTATTTTATTTTCATAATCATCTGCAATGCTCATTAGTCTTATTATATCGGAAGCACTTGTATTTGTTGAAATAGAAGCAGCTGAGATAAAAGAAATTTGAATGTGAAGTCATTACCCATTTGAGTCAGTGCCTCTTATAAACTGGAAGTCTGCTCTATTACTCTTAATAAGTTGATGCCCCAAACCCTGAAAGCAGGTTCATATTTCTCAACCTCTTTTGATCCTTTGATTCAAAACTATGGTGTGCTTTCATAAGAAAAAAAAAAAGGTCAGTACTGATTTTTACACTGTCTTGATTTGGGGGCACCATAGTCAATCTTTTCAAACCACTTGCTAATAATATTTAACAGGTCTAAAAATGTAATATATTATTGATTAGGATTCTCAAGAAAATATTTCAGCAAGTATTTTTATATTATTCAGGATTAACTACATGTAATCAAACCCTTAAGCACCCATTAAGCATAGGTGCTTACAATTTAAGAAAACAAGTGCATGTTCAAGTTAAAAATTACTGTAATAAAAGCATATAGAACTAAATACCCACAAATGGGTATAAGTAAAACTGGGGGAAGCTGGATAAGATTGGTGGGTTATATCACTATTAATACCCTGTTTTGATATCATGCTATAGTTTACCATTGGCAGGAAGTAGGAAAGGGTACACAGGAGCCGTGGTTTCCTTCAACAGCATGTGAATCTACAACTACCCCAATACAAATTTCAGCTAAAATTTAAATGACACATCATTATTAATCTTCAGCTTCTACTTTTAAAATAGGCATTTAATTTTTTTAACAATAAATGCTCTAGATATTTTAATAGATAGTATATAGTAAAAGGATGTATCCTGAATTTAGTCTACCAGAAGGTGTACTTAGATTATGAAGCTTTCTAAGGCAATAAAATTCATTAATTTAGGAGCAAACAAGAGGGGGAGAGAGATGCATCTAATATTTGAAAAGTGAAAATTTCTCATTCCCAGATACACTTTTACGGCACCTAGTGAAACCATTGCTATAAACCACTAAAAGCTATATATTGGTGTTGATTTGATTTTAAGATGATAATGCAGTCCAGCTTTATATGCTATTTTGGAAATCAAAAGAAACATGGGAAAAGGGAATGTTTGCACTATAGATCCAGAGTTGGAGGAAGGCATCACGCTTAAGTAAGATGCGCTGAAGTGATGTATACTGCTGTAGGAAAAGAACTAGATCAGAAGAAATGAAAACATTTATGTTTTAATTATTTCCTTTAGGTGACCTTAACTATGCTAACTTACCTTTGATAAAATGTGACAGACTGTCAACTTAAAATGGCCAACATACTCATTAAACAATAACATTTTTGCAGTAATAATCTTGGATGTTTTTAAGAAATAACTTCTTTTGTGGAAGTTACAGTCTAATAGGCTCCACTAAGGTCCCCAGAGTCTATAATGTTTTGTGGCTAGTTTCTGGAGTGAGCAGTAGGGAGAGTATTAAAGTTCTAGCAGCATAATGGTAAACAACAGGCAAAAAATTTTAGAGTCTCACAATCTATTACATTGATTAACATTAAGTCATTCATAAGCTATATCTCTAAGCAGAAGATTCAGAACCTAGTATTTCCAGGTGGTTTGTATTTCATTAATCTATTACCAGAAAAATGAATATATAAAGACCTAACTCCACAATAAAGACTTACTTCCTTTTAACACTAAAGTGACTGTTGTATTTATAGTAAGCCCACAGTTGCTATTTTAGTTCAGTGTCAAAGGAATGAACCAAAGAATTGTCTTTGTGGGTGGGCATTAACACTGAGTCACTGCAGTTGGAAGTAATAATCAGTTTTGTTTTTATGATTTCACATTGATGTTTACCTATATTTAAGCTCCTTTAGAGATTTCAAAGCATTTCAGACCACCAAGCATGAGTGCATTCTCCTGGAAAACTACTGAGAAAAAATTGTACATCAAGGAAACTTTATTAATTCTTTGTAATTTGTCTGCAGTATGCCAAACTGCAGGAGAAAATGTGGGGGGAAAAACATCTAAATGTTATTCAATACTCAATATCCAGATGTTTTAGAGGTTTGATGTCAGGTTTACAGCTATTGAGATTGCCAATGTTTTTGAAAGTCCTGTAAAATGTGCATGTTATTTATTTTGGGGTTTTGATTTGCTTCTTTTGCCTTTTAGAATTTCCAAAAAAATTCATTAAAATCACTATTTTGAAGTCAGGTTAAGAGACCAAAAAATAGGGAACTCTAATATTTTCTCTTTTTAAATAAGTGTAATATTTACCATCCTATTGATCTATTATCTTGCTAATTCTTATTTCTTAAAAATGCATATCAGATTTGACCTTATGTTCTGGCACCTATGGTAATAATGTGGACTAAATGCTATTAAACTAACTAGATTTCATTTAAGCAAGATCTGACATGCACCAAAAATGTTAAGTTCCCAAGAGTGAGTTTTTTCACAATCTCTGTGAAAATTTTAGTGAAAGTAATAAAACTGAGGAATTTTACATAAATGAAAAAAATATATAAAACACATACATAATATTTATGAATTATGTCTCTATTAATATTCATTCAAACATCACCAGCCCATCAACAAAAGATCTAAACAGGTAGTAATCAAATTCTATCATGCTTCATATTTTTCCTGTTTGTCATATAAAACACTCACAATTGTATATTTTTGTATTTTTTTGTCCCAAAGTTATATTTGGTGAGGTAAGACATTAAAATATGTTTTAGTTAGCAGTTTGTTACCTTAACTATCATTTAAATGTTTAAATATAGGAAGAGTGGGCCTCCATGTATTCATGCGTCCATTCCCCCTAGGTAGCCCTATTAGGTAAGACTATACAGATCTATTCTTATATAAAGGCATACCCTCACCTCCTTCAAGAACCTCTCCATCTATGAGGCTTCTTAGGATGAGTTAACCTATGCTGCCCACACCTCCTCCACTATTTATATGCCCTTATGATGTCCTCCAAATTTCAGGAGTCTATGGATACCTCACTTCTCTTGACTAAATTGATTGACGATAAAAAGCACTTCTCCTGTGTCTTTAGAATTCTAATGGCCAGCAGCAGTAATGCATTTAGTAATTGCTCAGGAAAATGTTTTTATGTTGAATTCATCACTGAAAAACATCTATGAGAATGTGGGTCATACTGCAGGTGTTCACTTAATACATATTAAGATGGATTAAATGGACTTGATCTTCTGACTTGCAAACTTCTGGCATCCTCATGAAATTCTGTTTTTTTCCATTTACCAATACCTGTAAATTAACCATGTAGAAGGTAACTGATGCATTACTTTTTATTCTTTGCTGAGGCATTGGCAGTGATAGTTTAGTAGTGACATGTGTAAAGGCATTTAACAAAACGTATTATTTAGGTTTGAAATATGGCCCCCCAAAAGATTTTGAAGTTCTAACCCTCAGGGCCTGTGAATGTGACCGTATTTGGAAATAGGGTTTTGGCTGATGATAAAGGTAACATTAGGTCACTGCAGTGGACCCTAATCCAATATGACTGTGCCATAAAAAGGGGAAGTTTGGACACAGACACACTCACATACACAGGGAGGACACTTATGTGACTATGAAGCGGATCTCTAAGAGATGCATCTATACGCTGTGGAATGCCAAAGATTGCCAGAAAATTACCAGAAACTGAAGAGAGGCATGGAGCAGATACTCCCCTGCAGCCCTCAGAGAGGACCAACTTTGCTTGCTTCTTATGTGGGGACAATATGAATGATTAAAACATCTAAAGTGTGAATAGTTTGTTTTGAAAGAATTCCCAGAATTAGCCATTGGGAATGTGCAAAGAGAAAAGTCCTATTTGGGATGAAGCTCTATACACAAAAGCAGACCTCCTTAGTGGGAATGAGGGCAGGTGGGTTTTTATGACTGGCTGTAGCACCGATTGGGATGGCCACAAATTAAGGCACAAAAAAGGGATGGACGATTCTTACTTTCTAATTGTGTTCTTTTCTTCTCCCCTCACTGCCCATTGTTTGCTTTCTCCTGACATGATACCTGCCAGAGAAATCATATGAGTAAAGCATCACTGCTTCTAAATTAGCTCAGAAGTTAAAAAAAAAAGAATTCCTGGTTTGCTTTCCTGTGAAGATTTAAGATAAAATGTGAAGAGCAAGCACAGTGATGATAGAAAGGTGAGACTCAGGTTTTATATTCTATAAAAAGGAACGTTTAAAACATATATTGTGCGTGAGGAGATGTAGTAGGGTACTAATAGTGTAGGCCTTTTAAAAATCAATAATTGGTGTTAGTAATAAGACCAGAACTGACAACCAGCTGTGAAACTGCCCTCCTTCCTGCGGTGCAGAGGGGACAGCAACCAGCCGATGATTACCAACTCCAAGGATTGCTTGCAGTCAAAGTGTCATTAAAAAATTAATAAAATATGCTTTTTACCTTAAAATATGTGCTCCACTATTGAAAGAGCATCTATATAAAGAGTTCAGAATAGAACTGCTGCCAATTGTATAAATCAAGAGTATTTCCCAGTTGGGCTACCGGCCTACATTGCACAACTTAGTCTGCAGTCAAAAGCGCTTCTTCTTCCAATTAAAGAAAAAAAAGGTTGAGATGCCCACAGGCCTGTGCAGCATGTTTGGTGTGACTTTTAACCCCTCATTCTACCTTCAGTATATGCCTCTTCTTTATGCCATCACCTGATATAGGGCAAAATCTAGTATCTACTACAAATTAGGCTGTTAGTATCTCTTTCACAATTTTTAAAAGTCAGTGGTACCATTCGCTGCTGGTCCTGCTTGTCTCTCACACATGCTGCCGTGTCATTCTCATTCACATCGCAGGGACACGTTTGTTATTAAATAAGGTGCTCAGAAGTGTGTAGCAGCAGATGCCGTTTCTTACCAGCATACTCCTGCAGGCCTGATATTCCACAAGTATTATCTTAATGAGGAAGTATATCTAGCCTAGCCACTGAATAAGGAATCTTAGATTTTCAGCTTTGACTTTTAGCTGCAGCTCACTTGCACACGACCTTACAAAATCCCTTAAATCTCCCAGAGCCCATTTTTCATTTTCCTCCGTGCTCCCATGGAGCTGATCCAATGGTTTTTAAGGGAGCTCTGAGTTGGTACAAACTCTGAAGGGCATGGGGCAAGGCAAGAAATGGGCCCTGTGCTCCCTGCTTATTGTCCTGGAAAATAGGTATGATAATATCAGCCTCACAGGGGTCCCATTGCAATTAATGTTTGGAAAATGTTTTGAAATCCCAGAGTTAAAAAAAAAAAGACAATGTCAATGCCAATTATTTTTAAGCATCTCATTTCTAAACACTTTTCAGATTATTAAGCCACTTTTTCTAAATGCCCATGATACAAAGGCAGTTACATTGCCTGGAAGCATAAACTGCTGGGGTGGTTTTACCATCTTTTAAAAATGGCCTTTCCATCTCTGTGACCTGGAGCATCCAGCTACACATGGCGTGTGAGTTTGGGAGAGTCACCCCATCATTTAAACACCGAGTAGATGAGTCAGTGGGAAGGGTCTGTGCTTTGTTGGTTCTGACTCTTTTCTGCAGCTTCCAGAAGGTGATGGAACCTTTCTTGGCATCATGTCTTAGATTTGAAGAGGGAAGCCAAACAAACAGTGGAGCATGAAAGACGAAAATAAAAGAATCTTATCTTACAATTTGTGAGGAAAAGGAAAGGGTTACAGCCAAAGGCCTTACAAAAGATCCTATAAAACATTCATGTTTTGAGCTTTGATAACTTTTCACTCTACATATCCAACAAATTTTTGCTGTCTGAATATTTGAGTCCAACATCCTGGAATTAAAGACAGAATACAAAGTGTTTCTAAACAATGTGTAAAAAATGTGCATTATTAGACATCCCTGAGTATATAAACAAGATAGCAAGTTTAAAATAGGAAAAACAAATTGAGAATATGTTTTTAAAGACAAATATGTTGTTTGCCTTAATCACTTTGTTTAACATTACAAAGGTTTGCCCCCTTACTTGACACAAAATGTAACTGAAGAGTTTGAACATACACTGATCTATTATACAAAAGTAGGAATGGGTACCCAATGCTGGGTACAGGCACAAAGGTGTCTTGGAAATACATCCATCAATACTTTACTACTTAGAAATGTTGAGATTAAGTCGCATCTTTCATGCATCCTTGTAATTTATGTTCTTTTTTTGCTTTATTTGCACTTTATTTAATATTTGAAAATACTTTTTGTATCAATTAGCAAATTAGCAGTTTATCTGGGTGGAAAAGCCCCATCTGAGTTACTGAGTTACAAAGTGAATTGTTCTGCAGCTGCAAAATCAAGTGCCTCAGCTGAGTTAATGCTTTTCATTTCTTTTGCATGTGTCAGCATTAATGGAAGCAAGCTTCTATGAAGCCTTGCGTGTGAAGTTGGAGCTGAGCAGACTAGATTCAATTCTGTTAAATGCTTTTTGCTTCCCCCCTCCCCCGCTTTTTTTGGGGGGAATAAGGCACAAAAGGAGACTTCAAATCAGGCTGAACTTCAAGCAAAAGTTAATGCTATTCTCTTTTGGGTTCAACCACCCACTTTGCTTAAGGTCACTAGTTGAGGCTAATGCAGCTCAGAGGGGCTGCAGTAAACTTGGCATCTCCTTGATTAGGCTCCCTGCTGATCTAATACACATACTAGCTCACTTGCCAAGTCAAATAACACATTTAGTGAATTGGAAATAAGATTTAAGTGGGCCAGCACAATGCGGCTCGCCCTCTCATCTTTTTATCGAATCCTTCTCTTTGTACGCAAGGCTGTGAAAACTGCTCTTGTTAGAGGACTTAATCTTCATTTTTTTCCTGTAGATTATTTGGAAACAGGTCAATTGAATGTTGGAGCTGCTAACTCCTCCCACTAAAGAAAGAACCTGCTTGTGGCATACTGATTGCATCATTTAAATAAAAGGCTCCTATTATTAAAGAGAAATACTATAGCATAAAGGTCTGTTAGAATTAATAAAAAGAAATCCGGATATTAAATGCACTCCTTTTAACAATGTGTTTATTTCTTTGTCTTATAGACTCTTTTCTAAGCCTGCTTTCTATTAACTGCTGGTGAGTAATAGATGGGGAAGATCACATTAGTATATTTTCATCTCCCCTGACTGTTCTGCTGTAGTTAATTCTTAAATATAGTAGGTTATAATAGGGTGACATTTCTATAGTGCCTTTCATAAGAGCAATCTAAAGCATGTCACATAATGTTTGACTTTGAACTATTCAGTTTCTTGGTGACACAAATCTCAGAGCAAATTTATGACTTTGTGGTTTGTTTCTTTAAAAAAAATGAGTCATTGTGTTGGTTATAGTTTGAAATTTATCATAGATTCACCACAGATTATCAAGCTATCCATGCCATAATAATCTGTAACTGTCCTTATCTCTGTGTTAGATGGGCAGGGTTATGATGTGTGTGGACTTTTTATGATCTACTTATCTCTTTTAGTCATATAGATTTATGCACCAGTATCTCTTTTCTGACTAAATCAGAAATCAGAGCTTGCATTCTGAAGAAATAAAATATATCTACATAAATTCCAAGTACTATCTCTGACATCTGAAAGTTAAAAAATATGATGGTAATACCCTCCCAGATAGACACTCAATTTGCCTCCTTTACAAATTAAAACTTTAAATATGGAAAAGTATGATGTATTGTGAGATTAAATTAAGTGTCCCCAGTATGATTTGGGGGGGCGCATTGTAATAGACTATTGGTTTGGAACAGTTTCATTAAGGTAAAACTTACATATTTGCAACAGTTGTTTCTCAGTGGGAAGCTTTATTAATCCAAAGCAATTAGCTTTTCTATGAGATGTGAAATATATGGTTTATACTGTTTAATCATTACAATTTACACCTCAAAATAAATACCATTTCTCTACCGTATATCTTCACAGTTTATGAAACAATATTTAGTAATAAAGAATTAATCACTTTAGCATTCTAATATGGACTTTCATTTTCCCATTTGTTGTTTCGTGGCATATGGTCAGTTCTAGAGAACTATATAAATATGAGGCAATGTGTTTGTGTCAGTGTTTGCCATCTCCTCTGCTATATTATGCTCTTTCTTCTGCTTGTTTTGTACATCAGTAATATTAAAACTCATCTTTAATGGGAAAAGCAGGAGAAGCGAGAGTTTATACATTATAAGAGAATGATTAAGCATAATTATGAAAAATGAGAAAATCCTTAATAGTCTAGATTTTGGTTTTTGTAGAGAATTATATAGTTTTTGAATACCTTAGCTGCAGATAGATGCATCTAACCTCAAGTAAGATTTGACTACAGTAGAGGCATTTTTACCTCACTACAGTTTGTCAGAGAAAATAAAGTAGTTTTACAAACTGTGAAAATATATATTTGTAAAACAATATTAGTAATAAATAATACTATATATCTCCAGAAAATATATTTAGAAAAAATATTTTTCCAAGCTCATGATTTTCCTTGTTTTCTTGTAAGTCCTTGGAGAGACTTTGGGACATGAAGACATTGGGAACAAGCACAAATGTCTGTGCAACGGTTTGAAAATACCTGTCACAACTGCCCTTTTTGAATATCTAAAAAAATGTATCTTCTGTTGCTGTTCCGATGTTCAAAAGGTACATGACATTTTAAACTTGTTCACTAAAAATGTTTGGGAGAGACCTTTGTGAATGAAAAGATTAAACGGCAGAAAACACTGCTTTGGGTGGAATTCACAATTAGTATTTTTAGCCGTTCCTATCTCACTGACCAGTGCATGCCAAAGTAAAACCTGTTAAATTCTTAGCATCCAAGCAAAACAAATTTATTAGCTAGATTCAACATATTTTTCTTTCAGTTTCTTAAGTTCTTTAAGATAATTATACTGTAAGTAGATAAACATTCATAATATCAGAGTAAATTCTTAGGATAAAATGTTAACAAATTTACATTTGCTGCCATTTCAGACAGGCAACTAAGGGCAAACTTGCTTTTCTTTTCTAATTCATAAATTGAGGACAATTATATTTAACCAAAATTTAACTCCTCCTAGTCTTTTTCTTTTTTGATCCCCAAAGCATTACTCTCTTTGCTCTAGATTGGAGAGGAGTATTTCAGTACTACACATGTGCATAATTTTTCTTTCTCCCCAGGGGCAAAGTATGAAGTTAGATTTCACAATTGACATATACGGCATTGTGCACACAGGAATGACATCAGGAGATTGTATGTGACCTACATCTCCCTAGCAGCAGCGTGGTCAAGTAAGAGTACATGTTTTTTTTTTTTTAATGATTGTAATTCTCCTATTTAGAGACTCTGCTATATAGAGACTCACACTTTTTCAATTGCAGATTCACAGGAGCAATCGGGAATTGCCTGCTACTATCCCCACCCTTAACCAGTTAGTATGTGCAAACATAATAGGAAATTACTGAAAATAGTACCCTACAATCTGTACAAATTACTAGGAAAAATATTAGTCCCCCACTACCATTAATATAGTTACTAATCATATCAAAAGATACATTAAAAAAGGTACCAAGCTGTACAATTAATAATTCTTTATTCTAGCAGTGATAATGTAATTCATTTAATTTACATAAAGTAAAAAGAGATAAATGGCAAAACTGTTATGCCTGGAATAACTTCTAAATTATAACTGGAAATCACAGGCAGTATGTTTACACTAAAACTAATTTCTTTCCAACTTTGTAATTAACTTTGGAAGTTACATAAAGATTTTTCCAAATAACTTAAGTGAATATTTATCTTCACCATTAAATTGGGACTGTGGCATATATTATATTTCATAAATATAAAATTTATTTTCCATTTCAAGTCATTTATTGCATCTCAAAATTGCCAAATAGGCATTTTGGTTGAAGAACATATTTTATTTTCATTGTAAATATTTGTTCTTATTTTAAATATCTGAATAATAAATATATAGATTAGAGAGCCTAGTAATGAAAACAACAGAAAGTAGCACTGTAAAAAAAATAAAAAGTTGTAAATGTTGGAAAAAATCATATTGTTCTAAATGTCAGTCTTTCATTTATCAACATTAAATAACCACTATGATTTAGATACCGTCTCCCCCCTAGTTTTTCCCCTTACATTGAAGCATGCAGGTAAATATGTCTAGAGCAAAAGCTGCTTGACTACAGTGACTTTGTCTTATTTGTTTATCTGCATTTCACCTAGAGTTAAGTGTCTAGACTCTAGTAGGTAGTTGATAGCTCCATATTCACTGGACAGACTAAAAACTCTCTCATTGGACACATACTATTTGCTTTCAAGTTATTCAAATTATCCATCTGGAAGAAAAAGCACAAAAATACCTGAATGGAAAACTGTGAATGAAGGAAAAGACCTCAAATAATTGGATTAAAGAAAGTTTTTAAAGTAACTTTAGGTTAAGTTTTTTAAAACTTTCTTCTACAAATAACTATAAAAATAGATTGAAAGTATTATTACTAAAATCACTGCATTTCTTATTTACACAAAGAAAAGTTATGTTCAAAGAATTTTGCTCTTTAAGAACTTATTTTGTCTTAAAATTCAAAACTATGAAATACATATCATTTGTGAAAAATATCAAACATTTTTAACCCACACAGTACTCCATAATCCATGCAGCAATGATCATTTTTTTGTCTAATTCCATAACACTTTTCAGAACTCAGGTGTTCATTTCTCAAGTTTCTAGGAAATGAAATAACAGGAATTTTATATCCTTTAACATTGTATTCTAAGAATATCAGAATAGAGAGTTGAGCATGCTTACTTTTATATTCAATTCCACTTCTAAATGGACTTTGACATACAGAAGTGTTCTTGTCAGAAATCGGTTAAAACTGTACATATTCCATCACTTTCAATATCCAGTTTTACTATCATCTGTTTTATGGAAAATCATGCCAAAAATCTCTGTTATGCTGGTAGTATTACTTCAGTACAAACTATATACAACATTCATTTTTTGTCAAACAGCACAACTGTCTAAACCCTGGTAATATTTAAAAAGGATGTGGCATAGACAGCAATAGAATTATAATTCTTTCTGTGCAAAGAAATGACTTTCTTTACTCACTAATGGAAATACTTTGTCATAACACTTCACCTTATTATACATGCACTTCTTTCCTTCCTCTCCACCTATTCATATCTGGATAGCACAAATGCTATCAACAATATGAACTCTTCTCAATTTACAACCCTGTAAAATGTTCCTCCATTTCTTATTATCTAAGTTGATGGACTAATTAGAAACAGTCAAGGTTATATCTAGGTGTGCTGATAAAAAGTGTTTCTAATTGGCCCTGAGACTGAAGATAATTCAATTACAAATCTTTTCCATTTGATTCATTATTTTCTTCCTTAGAAAGGATTATGTTGATAGGATTCATGTAATGGAACTGGTGGCTTAGGAGAGGCATTAAAACATCCTTCCAGCTTTCAACTAATGTGATTAAATTTTATGAAGTTTGTTTTTCTTCTTAAAATCTGGCTGAGGTCAAGTGCTCATGTGATTCCCTTAGAGCAGGGTTGAGAAGTTGGGTGAGTTGAAGAGGCGTTACTAATCTCTTAAAATGTGCTCATTAAAGTCCTAAAAAGGTTTGAAATACTCATTTCCCCTTATCACAATACCTAATAAATGAAAACATACAATTCTTTTCAATTAAGTCTCCGTTATAGATCTTTGAGTGAAATGCTTCTACCTAGGCCCTTGATACACGATGAGTGATTAGTGGACAAAAAATGATTTAAAAAAAACAACAACAGTTTTTAAACCTTTCTGTTGTCTCTAACCTAAATTTTTCTGGATATTTGCCAAGCCCATAAAAATAAAATGCATTATTTTCTCCTGCTCCTAAGGAAAGGCAAGCAGCAGAGATTTAACAGATTTAATTTCACATAGGTATTTAAAATGTGGCAAAAATATTAATATATATTGTCTATTATTTCTGTTTTTGTGTACAAAGAGCTTGAGTTTCATACTTTCTTTCCCCTTGAAAGATGAAAAAGCAATATATTATGTTATAACAGGAACATTCTAAGATCTAGTATCCAGAAATTAAATGTATCATGGAACAATAGTGGAGTTTAATGTACACTTTATCAGTGTAGGTCAGTGACCTGCAACATTTTCAGTATTAGTATGAATAGAAAGTATTCCCTTCTATTTTCTCTCTCTATAGGAATTATTTTAGTACCTCTCCCAATAGGTCAAAGGCTCTTCCCAGTGATTCTAAATAAAGCAGAATTTCACAAATCAAATTACATTAATGAAGACCTCAACACAGAAACTTAAAAGAAATGTATACTATATTTGCAAGATAAGTATCTATGTATAAATCAACTTATAATTATATGTATCAACAATTTGTGCTAGCTCACTCAGGAATCTATACATATGTACATTATTTGCCTTAAAGAGATTTAAAAAAAAAAAACAGAAAAACCACAGAGCCTAGAGCTGGATGTATTTGTAAAATGCTTAACTGCAACCTACACTGTAAATAAATATGAAGGCAGCATAAATATATTTCACAAAAGATATTTAAATATTGGTAATATTTCTAGGAATGCTTCTTTGATTTATATTATGCATACTTTGTATATATTCACTAGAAATTTTATTAAACCAATCATTCCTGGAGCCTGATAATTACCTTTGAGTGAAAGAAGGTACGTGTCTCAGTGGAATAACCCTCTTGCCTTAGAGGAAATATTAATTGGAGTCAATTTTCGATTAGATCAAAAATGTTGTGAAACTGTCTCATCTGCAAATCCTTATCCCTACAATGGAGAACATTCCAATGGGTTGTCACCACGTGGCAACTCGTTAGCTGTCTCAGGAGTGCCAGCATGCAAAGCTGGTGACAGCTTTACACTTACATCAATGTAAGAGTAGTAAAATAAGAAATTTAATTATATAATTTAAAAGTTGCCATTTGTTAGTTCTTTAAATTCCAAAAATGAAATGTTATTTTTCTATTAACTTTCATATTTATGTATGTTTATACATATATATGCATATATATCTACCTATGCACACGTGTAGATATTTAGATGTGTGTATACACACATATACACATATCTATACATTTTAAAAGTGGCACTATAGCTTGATTTACTCAGGCTAGGTTTTCACAGCTTCCTAAGATACAGGTAGGAAAAGGAACTATTATACTTTTTAAATTTTGATGTTAGTCAAATGTTTAAGTAAAACTAGTGATTTTTAGATGCCTGTGATTGGTGAGCCCAATTCTTGACTTACTTAATGCTGATCATATGGTATGAAATAACTAAATTTCTTGTTTTCTCAACTTTTTTTTTCCAAAATCAAATTGACTCCATGACTCTTCCTCAGTATTTACACGACTTCAGCTAAAGCGTATAGCTGTCAAGTGAAGCATGTTTCTCATTGATGCTTGCTTTAATGGGCACTGTAGAGCTGATGGACTGGAAGATTGCCCAATCTGCTGTAATTGACATATAACCAACCATTTGACCACCCCTGTGCTTGCTTTAGATCCCATATTAGTCTTATTCTTTTTGCTTCACAAAGCTGTAGAACAGCTGCTCTTCAAAAGAACATATGCTAAGGACATGGTAACTAAATTCAGCCCTCACTAAAAACTTGTGGAATTTTTTGAGAAAAATATATGCCACATGACAGTATTAATCCTTGAATCACCTCTGGAATCTTCAGGGTCACATGGATCAAAGAGTACAGTGCATGGATGTTTATTAAAATTTAGCTATTTGTTTCCCTAAGCAGAAAGTTTGTGTGTTATCAGTGTTGTTGGTCCTAAAGTAAAAAGATCATTTAAATGGAATATTTTCACTAATACATACATACATATATATATATATATATATATATAAAACACTAATAAACAAAACTAAGATTTTTCTAGAACATCCATTTTGCATTCATGGTCTTAACAATCCATCTATAAAGGTTTTTTGCTGGTTTCCTGTTGTTTTTGTATTCTGGTAACATTAAGTATCATTTAACTTTGGGCAAAGTTATAGATACAAATAGGAAAAGTATTTGATGATATTTTCTTTCTAACTAAACACAAAACCAAGCAAATTATATAGTGGTTTAATGAAACTTCATCTTTTAACTAAAGCTAGATCAGGAAAGGCATTTACCAACTAACTACAGAAACACACACACACACCCAAACCCTGTTAGGGGATCGTCATGGAAATGAAGGGAGTTTGAATTCCTCTTTGGTTATGTTTCATGACACTAATTTTATCATTCAGAGTATATGTTGTCTTTTGCACACATAAATCACTACCTTGACATTCTGGTGAAGTGAGTTACACTGAAAATAAAAGGGATCCCATGTTTTCTATTGTAAACTGTTAGGTTCACTTCCTCACTTATTGGATGTAACTTTTGTTTGCAGAGCCTGTCACTATTGACCCATTTACCTCCTCATCTCATTGACTGTTGAGTACTTTTTATGACCAGTTAGCTCTATGCTGAAGTAATATGCCAGTGGGTCACTGAACTGCTGTTGCTTTTTGAGGCTAATATCTAGGGGTAACTTTCTGATAATGACTGGTGCCTTATTTTGTACTAATAAGTTCTAGAATCCTGTCAAAGCCTTTTTTCCTTGTTCCATGGAACAAAAGTTTGAAAACCTGAAGATATGCGCAATGTTCACACAAATACTGAAACAGGATTTACAATGAATATAACTAATACAATCAGCCTGAATACTGTCTTCACATTGGAATTCCTTCCCAGTGTTTCCTTTTCCAGGGATATTTTAAGTTTTTCCAAATTTTGAACCTTGAAGAAATTAAGAAACTTGGAAAAGTTGGAAAACATATTATAATCCTTCTACAAGAAATAAAGCTAAAAATCAGTACGGAGACATTTTTGGTTTGAAGGAATCCACTGACATCAAGTTAAAAAGCAAGACACTCAAAATCAAATGTTAAGGTGGACATTTCCTGGAATCAGGATGAGATCACATAGGCCAGAGGTAGTCACAACTTAAAGAGTTAGTCTTGCATATGGTTATTCTCATGTTATAAGTGTTTTTCCTCGCTTTGTGAACTGCTTAGACCGAGTCATTCTTTTTTTTTTAAATTAAGGTATCATTGATATAAAATCTTATGAAGGTTTCAAATGAGCAACATTGTGGTTTCAACATTTACCCAAATTATCAAATCCCCCCCCCACCACCACCCCATTGCAGTCACTGTCCATCAGCATAGGAAGATGCTATAGATAGGCCGAGTCATTCTTTAAAATAAATGTTAGTAAGTTTATATATATTGTATACTTTATATGACTACTCTGGTGTTACAAGAAACTTTAGAAGTAAAATAAGTTATTAAATTGGCAATTGCTAAACTTGAGAGTATAAAAATATTTGTATCTCCTACTCTAATAATGCTCACTGGTGTCTTCCCTTGTTTCAGTATTTTTCTATAGGCTACGGTTCTTTGAAATATTCTAGAAGATATACAAAGAGAATACAACATGAACGTTATGAAATCTCCAATGTGAAATCCCGAACTGATCTAAAATCAGTTAACAAAAGCAGTATTTCAACAGTAAAACTAAAATTAAGGCAAGCCACAAAAATTGTTTTCATTATTAAAAAAATCAATGAGTTTATTCGAAGCAACATATACTCAATACTCAAGTTGCAAGTGCTTTCAAAAGCATTTTCAACCACAACCAATGTCAATAGGTTGAGTAAAGTAAGTTTTTCTACATCTGGAATATTTATCATGAAACAAATATTGATAATTTTAAGTGGGGAAGTTAATGATTTGTATCATTTAAGATTTTTAAGAATGCTAACTTGCAAGTATTTGAGTTCTTATTTTCAATGTTTTTAATAATTTTTGGCATATATTTTACATTATTTCTCCCCCTTTACTGTAACTGATTACTGACTGTCAAAAGCAGATACAACTTTTACATTTCATTGAAATATCTAATCTTGTCACAATATATTGGTGATGGTATATAAATTTATTATATATTGTTTTATCATATACTTCTGAAACTTTTAGTATAAGCTTAGCACATAAAAATGTTTACTGCCCTTACTTTTTTTTTTTAAGAGAACACACTTTGAGAATCACTGTTCTCAACAGTGGAGGTGCTCTATTTTAAAGAGGCTTTTAGATATGCTATAATAGCCTACACAAGATGCTGGGAGAGTCAGTTGCAAATGGCAGATGGATGTTTGTGTTCTTCAAATAGCATTTGCCTTGCATTTAAGCCTGGGAAAATAGCATTGCTAAGAGGAATAACTAAAAGTAATTTGCTTTTCTTAGAAACTTGAAATGTCACTTTTAAGAATTAACATGTTCTCTATTAAATAATTTTAGATTTTTCAAACACATACTCAATCCAAAATAAATTCAATACCTTACCTCCTACACAATTTGAAAGTTTATAACGTGATTAAGCATATTTTTACCACCAAACCCTTTGAAGTATATTTTTATCCATTGTATGTATAGAAAAGAAAAATATATATACTTTGTCATACTAACGGTAAGTGACTTCTCTAGAACCTTAATTGCGGACTATAATTTATATCTTTTGACTTTTAGTCCAGTACTTTTCATGAACTGTTGTATCAAAATCACTACCCTAATTTCTTAAAACAGACTTAAAATAGTATAGTTAGACCACCATCATTAAAATTACTACATGTAGTTTAAGATAGAGCGAGGCATTTGAATTTTTACTGCCAAAGATGCTAACACGAGTCTGAAATAAACTACTGCTCATGCAGAAAAAGAAAGTCGAAATGTGAATTTGTGGTGGCTGTGGTCAATGAAAATGTGGTCTCCTACACTGTGATATACAATTGGGACCAATAGTTTATTACAATAGAAGCATCCTTTTGCTGGATATTAACCAAGTGTCATTAGGCAAAAGCAATTGTGGAAGTAGTGGTTAAGATGTTCACCTTGGTTAATGATTTGGAAAAAAAATCTCTAGAGATTTTAAAAGTAGGTGCGGTATATCCGTTTCTTTTATTGACTTTGATGCACTATTGGAAATTGAAACCACTTTGGATGAATAAAAACCAGTCTATTAAAGTGAGATGGGGAAAAAAAGGCTTGGGTGAGATTAATATTTAAAGTACTCCCAGCTGGTAAACAGATTAAAATACAAAAGTAGTAGACTGGTCTCAGCATCTTTTTTTATTTCATTTTTTAGGTTACAAATGTTGGCCTTCATGACAATATCTTAAGGTAATAGTCCTGGAATAAAATTGTATGATGGATTTTCTCCATTATTGTATGAAAGATTAGTATCTTTCGATTTTCACAGATTTCTTAAAGGATCATTATAATAATGGGAACTTTCCACCTTGTGATATCTACCAAGGAAGAATATGTAAAGATAAAAGTACGTATTTATTTTTTCTGAGCTTTACTTTGTAATGAACTGGAGAATTACAATAAACTCAGAGAAGTAAATCATATACATATTAAATTTTTGTGTTTTATAAATGTATTATTTTTAGGGAAACACAAATTATGATAATTTGTTAGACTGATTCATTTCTATCAGTATTTTTTGCTTTGAGTGTAAGATAAAATTTATATTTTTAGAGTAAAATTTGCTTCATCTTGATTTATGACCAAGGCATTAGAAAATAATCTTAAACAAGTTCAGGAAACCTGTGTTTTCTTAGTTTTGCCATTGATCAATTATGTGAGCTTAGAAAATTACTTCATTTTTTGGACCAAATCACTTCAACTTTAAATGTATTATTTGATACCTCGATTTCTTCTGAAACAAAATCCTGTGATTATATGTGATACTCTTCCATAACTAGTAAATCCTTCTGTGCTGAGATTATATTTGTGGCAATTTTATAAGTTGCAAATATCATGAGGTAATAGTTAACCTTCTACAGAATGTGATAATTTTGCTACCAACTTCCTAAAGTTAATTTTATACACATACACACATACATAAACATGTATAAAGGTATATCCGGAGATACATAAAACCTCTAGGATTATTGAGATCAGCAGTTACTTCCTGGTTCACATGATTCTCAGATTTACCACCATTTCGAATGTGATTACATTTCAATCCTTCCTCAGGTTCCTTCAGTAGATAAGGGGTGGTCTTAGTTTCAAATGCAATCATTTTGGAAGCTTGAACTACAACTACATAATCATAACTTCTAATAAAATTTATTACTATTTTCTTCCTCTAAAGCTTAGAAACAAATTATTTTTGTGTTGGCTTTTAAAGAATACCTGGAAAATTACCAAGACGTGATTTTTTTTAAAAAGTATGTTTTGAAGTATAGAAAATGATTTCATATTTTTTCATTATTTCTATATTACTCACATACTCTCTAAACATTGATGGGAAAACAGTTTTGTTCTTTTTTTAAGGTTTCAACTATAACTCAAAAGTAGGCTGCCTACATTCCCTGAAATGTTCTGTCCAGCTCTGTAGAATCTTTAATATATAAATAAGATATCAAAAGTCTCTATATCATGCATGGGGAAAGAAAACAAAGTGTCCTCCTAGGTAGAGAGATTTACATTTAATATCATGCCTATGTAATTTTTTTTTAAGTTTTAAGTTTCTCAAAATTTTGAGTATTTTCCACTTCAGTAAGGTTTTCCATCTTCTGCCTGAGCTGTAGCTAAAGAAAATAGCTTACCAAACAAAAACTGTTTTGCCCTAACCAGCCCCCAGCATTCAAAACCAGGCAAGGTATATAGTCTTAAGAAGAACTGGTAGAATGCCATGTCATAAGTTGCTACTTGTTTTAGCAAAATGATAGTGATA